>JAHKBH010003033.1:0-10018 GCA_019049505.1 Pachyrhynchus sulphureomaculatus
ATTTACAGTGTGGTTTAAATTGTGAAATGGCAGTTTGTTTTTTGTTTGTTTGTGAGATTTTTTTTGTTATGCTTTATTTATTTATATGGGGATATAGTTCATCATCTGCTAGGAAAAATAACTTGTTACATGTGGTTCCTGGTTTATATTACGCATTTCTATTCTAGTCTCACTCACTCTCGTTTCTTTTACGTCTTGCTCTTTCATATTCTTTTTTACACATTTATGTTGCTTTCACTCTTTTTTACATTATTTATACTAATTACATTTCTTTATTTACAACTTGGTATATATCAGGTCTTCCATTAAGGACTTGACAACTTTTTTTTGAAATAAAAAAACGCAACCCATTTGAGACATTTCGAAAATTTTACTATCGGCTTGAAGTACAATCAAAACATTTATGTATGGAATTCGACTTCATTCATATGTCCACCACGGGCACGTTTGCAGCGGTCGATTCGTTGAACCCAATTTTCGATTACTCGGCCACACATTTCGACGGAAACCGCCGCTATCTCTCTGTGGCTCTGAGCTCCTCTAACGACGCAGGCTTGTTAGCATAGACCAATGATTTAACGTACCCCCATAAAAAGAAGTCTAGAGGTGTTAAATCACACGATCTAGGCGGCCATTCGACGGGACCATTTCTCGATATAACACGGTCACCGAATTTAGATTGCAGTAAGTCGATTGTTACACCCGCTGTGTGGCTTGTGGCGCCGTTTTGTTGAAACCACATATCATTAATGTCTATCCCATGCAATTGATCAAAGAAATAACGTTGCAACATGCCTCTGTAGCGATCTCCATTGACTGTAACGTGACGGTTATTTTCATCAACGAAAAAGAACGGCCCAATGACACCACCGGCATGAAAACCGCACCAAACAGTAATTTTTGTGGATGAAGTGATGTTTCTTCAAGCACATGAGGGTTTTCACCTAACCCCTAACGCATATTCTGTTTGTTGACGAAGCCGTTTCTCCAAAAATGCGTTTCATTACTAAAGATGATTTTGCGATGAAATTGGTCATCTTCTTCCAACATTTCTAGAGCCCAATTCGAGAACGTACGTCGCTTCATATGATCGAGTGGCTTTAGTTCTTGAGTTAACTTTAACTTATAAGGGTGCAGGCCAACATCCTTTCGCAAAATTCGCCATAGTGTGGTCTGAGCGATGCCCAATTCCTGAGAACGCCGTGAAATCGACTGTTTTGGTTCGTTTGAGATGGACGCTTGAACGGCAGCAATATTCTGGCCACTTCGACCAACCGGTTGTCTCACTGGCACGGGAACATCCAGCAGCGAATTTGTTAACTCAAATTTTTTTCACTAGACTATGAATTGCTTGTCTACTGGGACGAGAATTACGACCAAAAATTGGCGTTAACGCTCTTAAAGTTGCAGTCACCGACTCCAAATTTTGGTAGTAAATTTTAATTATTTGTAAACGTTGTTCGTTCGTGTACTTCACCATGATGAAAATGTTGACTTTACTGAATGTTTTGACGTTGACAGTTCGGTGATTGGCTTAAGGGTGCGTTCACAGTGAAATTTCAAAGTTGTCAAGTCCCAAATGGAAGACCCTTTACGTATGTGTAGATCTAAATCTAATTTATATACATATATATGTATATACATATATATATATATATATATATATATATATATATATATATATATATATATATATATATATATATATTACCAGTTTATGATTTTTATTTAGCATTTTTCATTGCAATTTGTTTAAAACTTTTTATTAACTTTTTACACTTTTACAAGAATTACCTTATTTATATAATAGTTAGTTTATATTGAGCGAATGTTCAACCAATTACTACTCTTTTGCTTTGTGGTCTAATTTTAAGTTGTTTAGTGTACTTCCGCACAGGTATCCGACGCTCATTAGCTTTAGGTCAACGTACCGTGGCGTGCTTTTGATACTTTATCAGCTAGGCCTCGAATCCCTGTACGTAAATTTTTTATTTAGCTTCTCCTAATTCTTCCAGCAATTTGCACTCGTCGCGATGCAGTTATGGAACTTCGAAGTAAATTAATGACCTATGATACAATGGTTTGTGTATCGGATTATGTTCTATTCAGTGTGAATGAGTATCTCAGTAGCCTCCTTAATATTAACTCGGTTTCTATGATTCCTCCTGTCTTACATGTGTTGCTAGTAAATTTATGTTGTTATCCTGGATTTTTAGTGTTCCGTACGGAACACTTATGGGATTACTTCGGTGTCTCTCTCTCTATCTGTCACACCGGATTTTCTTCGAAACTATTTGACATAGAAAGTTGAAATCTGGGACAAATATAGGAAAAGTGATAAAAGTTTTCGCAAGGATATCGAGTGGGGTGTCAAATAAAACATGATGTAATGATAATGGAAGTTTTTCTTCCTATTATTTTTAAAAAATGGTGAAAGATCGCTGTCCCCTGATCCTATCTGTAAGAGTACTGATCAAAAAATTTCTAAAACATTCTGGAATATTCTCCATAAGGTGTAGATAGAGCAAAGATAATCACGAGTGCATTATGTTTGATAATTTATATGGTATAAACAAATTATTTGACTTGACAATATGGTAGAGATTTTTTCGTGGAAAATTGTGACCGGGACTAAGAGCAATGAAATATCAATATGTATTCGGTGCAATCAGTAATATACTCATATATATTTGAGTTCATTACTGCTTTAAGCATTTCGCTAATCACAGATAAAATAAATTTCCGTAAAGGTTGGCGACCAACGAACAGGTACCGAGACAAAATAATTTTATTTTATTTATTAATTAAACTAATATTTAGGTAGTAAATATTTGTTTTCAACTTTTACTACAAAGATATCTCGCTTTTTATATATTCTTGGTAATTCTTATACTGAAGATGAATATGTGACTGAATTTCGTAGAATACTTTAGCGGTCACAATACGGAATACTAATTGCGCAAGTCTGATTTGCACTTGATGGGTTTTTTTTTCTATTATAAAGATGTTAAATATGATATTTATGTTTATCGTATTAGGTTAAGACTATGATATTTATGTATTGCATATTTTATTTATTTATTGTTTTTACTGCATTTTTATTTTCTTACTGTATTTATACACGACAACTGTAAACACATTGTGTTAAAAATGAATAATCATATTGAATTGAATTGAAAAATGAATGGAAATTTATTGGAAAGAATAAACGTAATTTTGGCAACATTTTTTCCTTCCTTATTTTGCATAACATCACAAAAATATTTGCTGGTGTTTCCAAAATTAAAGTGTCTTATTTAAAAGGTATAAAAGTTTGTGCCATATGTCAACAAAGTTGTGTGCGGTTATTTCTATTTTGACTCCGTAAAAAGTTCTTCAAAAACTTCTGTATTTCATATTTTTGCGTAACTTCCAAGTAAATAAGTTAGGGAGGAAACCAATTTATAATCAATAGCACTCATCTAATTCACAATTTTTCTATTCTACATACCAAAAAAATTCTTTCAGTACTAAACAGTGTTCCATGAATTTAACAAAAAATTTGTCACTTATCAAATTTGACAGATTACAAAGCCAAATAGGATTTTCTAAATGACACCCTCTACATATAAGCACACTATTAAATAACATTTTTCAGTTCGTTTACAAAAATATATAACACTTGATACTTATTTTCAGTCGTTACCGATATCCAGGGCCTTCAAGTTATTGAAATGAATTTTAACATTTAAGTGGCTCACTTGATTTACTCTTTTCCTCTTTGAGGTCTCAAAAAACTTATATTAACTAATTTAGTTTTTTTGCGAGGAAGCCAAATATGATAACATAAAATTGGTCACTTGTCAAATTTGATACATTAATATTTTTCTATTTGGTGTATTGAAAAATTATTTCACTACTAAGCTTAGTTTTATATTTTGGAAGCCAAATATGATAACAAAAAATTGATGACTTGTCAAATCTGACAGATTAAAATGCCAAAATGGCATCCTCTACATACAAACACACCATTAAAGAGCATTTTTCAGTCCGTTTACAAAAACATATCATACTTGATATTTATTTTCAGTCGGCGACGATATACAGAGCATTTAGGTTATTGAACGAAATTTTAATCATTAAATGGATTACCGTCTTCCTATTTGGCTCAAATTCGCTTATTAGCAAACTTAACTTTTTGTGAGGAAGCCAAATATCATAGTAATTTGGCACTTTTCAAATAATATGTAGAGGATGCAATTTTAAAAAGTCTGGCTGACTTTGTAATCTGTCAAATTTGAAAAGTGACAATTTTTTTTATCTATTTGGCTTGGTTAGAGAAAACTTAGTTTAGTAGTGAAATAATTCTTTTGAATAGCCATTTAAAACTTAAAATTCCGTTCAATAACTCAAATGGCCTGTACAGGGTGAGTCAACGATAGAGTAAAGTTCATTCTCTCATTTGTTTCGGGAATGACGAAAAAATGTTAAATAAAATAGTTTTAGGGAATAATATTAATAATATTATTACAGTTTAAAATTATTTTTGAGTATACAGCGTACTTCAAAAATGTGTGGCCAATATAATATATGTTTTTTTTTTTAATGGAACATCCCATTTTCTAATTTATTTTTAAATTCTATGTTAAATATTATAACTTTTTTATTAATAATGTTATATACCTAAACCTAGTAATTTTTCTAATATTTCAATTTTTTTTAGAAAATAGTAGTTTTCAGTTTTGTAAAAAATGGCCAGTAGCGCCATTGCTTCTGAAGATGAAATACTTATAATTGGTACGAGCGTTCTATAGAGACGAAAAAAGAGACATATGTAAAGAAATTTGAGTTAGATGCTACAGGGTGTTCAAAATAAATTTATATATTTCGAGTATTTTAAATTGTAAAATCTGAAATTTTTTAAATGGTACACCCTGTATATTTTTATTTCTTCTCATAGATTTTACAAAATCCTCCAACTTTTATTAAATACGTCATATACCTATTTCTAATAGTTTTCGATTTATTTTGAATTATTCAATTTTTACCCTTGTACACACTTACGCTATGTGAAAACATAAACAAATAGTTAATAATAATTTTAATATAGTTTAACTTATCCAGTGATTTAATTATTATGACGTAATAAATTGCTTAATAGACATGTCAAAATTTGACATTGCCTACATTTTTGTTTTGGCAACTATGATGTTATAGCGTAAGTGTATTAAAAACAAGGGTAAAAATTGAAAAAATTCAAAGTAAATCGAAAACTATTAGAAATAGGTATATGACATACTTAATAAAAGTTGGAGGGTCTTGTAAAATCTATCAGAAAAAATAATAATATACAGGGTGTGCCATTTAAAAAATTTGAGAGTTTTCAATTTAAAATAGTCAAAATGTATAAATTTATTTTGAACACCCTGTAGCATCTAACTCAAATTTCTTTACATCTGTCTTTTTTTTATCTCTGTAGAACGCTCGTACTAATTATGACTATTCCACCTTCAGAAACAATGGCGCTTCTAGCAATTTTTTAGAAAACTGAAAACTAGTATTTTTTAAAAAAAATTGAAATATTAGAAAAATTAGTAGGTTTAGGTATATAATATTATTAGTAAAAAAGTTATAAAATTTTACGGAGAATTTAAAAATAAATTAGAAAATAGGATGTTCCATTTAAAAAAAACATATGTTATATCGGCCACACTTTTTTGAAGTACCCTTTATACTCAAAAATGATTTTAAACTGTGCACCTTAACACTCCCTAAAACTATTGTATTTAACGCTTTTTCGTCATTCCTGAAACAAAAGAGATAATGAACTTTACTTTATCGTTGACTCACCCTGTATATTGATAAAGACTGAAAATACATATAAAGAGTTATATATTTTGTAAATGGACTGAAAATGCGATTGAATTGTATACTGATAGGTAGAGGGTGCCATTTAAAAATATTCTAGGTAGCTTTGTAAACTTTCAAATTTGACAAGTAACAAATTTTGTGTTCTCATACTTGGCTTCCTCCTAAACAAACCAAGTTTACAGGTAACAGTGTATTGGAAGAGACTCCAAATAGAAAAATAGTAAATTGGGTGAGCCATTTAAAAGTTAAAATTCAGTTCAGTAACTTGAATGCCCTGTATACAGGTACGAATGAAAATAAATATCTGGTATATATTTTTGCTATTTAATGGTGTGCTCATATGTAGAGGGTGCCATTTAAAAAAATCCGAGTTGATTGGGCAATCTGTCAAATTTGACAAGTGACATTTTTTTTTTTTTGTTATCATCTATGGTTTCTGCATAAAAACCGAGGTTTAATACTGGAAGACTGTTCTTAGTATGTAAAATAGGGAAATAGTAAAGTAGGCGAGAACCTTAAAAAAATGTCTCCGTACATCGTTTTGATTATTCATTCAGTTCTGCGTACAACGCCACATGTACGACTTAATAATAATTCGTAATCATATTGAAGCGACTGCTTTCATAAATCATCTTTTAAGACATTAATATTTGGCACGATCTGGAGGAGTGGGTTTTAACTTGAAATATTTCTGATAGACTGAATAATATATTCAAATTTGTGTAAAGTCAGCATCAATAAGCTTTAGTCACATTTAAGGATATTTCAAGTTTAATTAAATGGGTATAGCTATAATTGAGCTACAAGAAATATTGTACGCTTTAAGTTATGGGGTTGCATGGCTTTAATTACACTTAACATAATTAAAATAACTACTAATCTTGAAGACCGGTATTCGCAAGCAAATATGAGGTCATACATTACACAGGGGAACAGCTGTTTTGGTGTCGAGGTTTTTTGAGCTGATTCTATATCAATTTGATGTCCTGAATTCAAATAACGTATTCATTTGTACCTAGGAGCTCAAATTTTTAGGATATACAATTTTAGAGAAATATAAGTTACATTATTGTAACTCAAATCCGTAAGTGTAGTAAACAAAAGTAGATACGAAATTTTTATTTTAGTTATACAAAATACAATATTATGTCGTACTTACAAACAAAAAAAAACATTGAAGAAATGAAATAGTCACTCAACACTTGGAAAGCTTCTTTTCCGCGACATTCTTGAATGTTTTTTTAAACAGTCCCTTTTTAAACTCCAGCAGTAATCTGCCATCATGTGCATGTCCCATCTTCCTTTGTAGCGGTCCTCCATAACTTTAATATCTTGGTGAAATCTTTCACCTTGTTCCTCACTCATGTCTCCTAAATTTTCTGGAAAACGGTCTAAGTGGCTGTGTAAATAGTGTATTTTAATACTCATATTGCACCCTAAGGATTTGAAACTATTAAGCATCTTGTTAACCATTTCAACATAGTTTTGAGCTTTATGTTTGCCTAGAAAATTTTCTACAACTGCAACAAATGATGTCCAAGCTTCTCGTTCAACTTGATTCATTGAATTTATGAAGGCAGGATCCTTAATTAATTGTCTTATTTGTGGGCCGTCAAATATCCCTGCTTTAAGTTTTTCTGTGCTCAACTGATGCATTTTTACCCCTATATATGCAAAACAAGACCCATTCTTATCAAGAGCCTTTACAAATTGCTTCATTAAGCCCAACTTTATATGTAACGGAGGAAGTATGATTTTTTCTCTTTCAACCAAAGCGTCGTTAATGACATTCTTTTCCCCAACGTCCATGTTTTCTCTCTGAGGCCAATCTTTTCTAACCCAGTGGTGTGTTTTGTCCCTACTATCCCAGAGGCACAAGAAACACGGATATTTCGTGTAACCACTTTGCTGCCCAAGAAGAAAGTTTACCATTTTTAAGTCTACACAAATCATCCATTGATGTTCGTAATACTTTATCTTCTGCAAGACCAAACCTATGGTATTATATTCTTTTTTCAGTTTCGTTGAGTGAGCTAGTGGTATTGAACCATATTTATTCCCATTATGTAGAAGGACACATTTTAAACTTCGCTTTGAACTGTCAATAAATAGGCGCCAATCATCTGGAATATATTCAGAAAGTCCCATTTCTTTCATGAGTCCCCTAATTTCGTGACAAAATACAAGATTGTCTTCTTGAGAAAAGAATGGTAGCAGATCTTTTTCTCTTGTACGGTAAAAGGTAATTTTGGTTCCTTGTTCCAGTAAATTTTTGTCGTTCAACCTAGAAGCCAGTACTTCAGAAGCTTTTTTCGATAAATTGAGATCCCTGGTGAGATTATTTAATTCATTTTGATTGAAGCGTTGAGGAACTGATGACGTCCCCTCATAGTCACTGTTAGCATCAGAACTTTTTTTTAGCATCAGAAGAGC
This sequence comes from Pachyrhynchus sulphureomaculatus, assembly GCA_019049505.1. Taxonomy (NCBI): domain Eukaryota; kingdom Metazoa; phylum Arthropoda; class Insecta; order Coleoptera; family Curculionidae; genus Pachyrhynchus; species Pachyrhynchus sulphureomaculatus. The sequence goes on from JAHKBH010003033.1 coordinate 8,284, forward strand.
GATCAGAGGGAAAATATTCGTCATCAGAGATATGTGGTAGCTGATGAAATGTTGGAATCGGTATTTCATCTGAGTGCGGGATAGGGCGTATTGCCGAGTCTACATTGGGATAAGTCCACTTACTGCGGTTATTTCGATTGATTCCATTAGTATTTACTAAACAGAAATAACAATCATTGAAGTGGTTTTTTGGTTCTCTCCAAACCATTGGTACGCCGAATTTTAGACATTTTCTTTTCCCGGTAGTCCACTGCCGTAAATGCTCTGTACAAGTTTTACATACGAGATGCGGGGCCCACGTTTTGTCCTGATCACCAAGCTTAACTCCAAAGTATCCAAGATACGCTCGCTTTACAAAGTCAGTAATAGTTTGTCTGTTTTGTTGAAACAAGTATTCTCCGCATATATAGCAAAACACATCAGGTTGATTTACACAACTTCTTCTTGAACTGGAACCTGAACTCATTTTAATTCTGTTCAATAACACAAAAACACTCTTTTCTTAACATAAAATAACACGCCGAATTCGATCTACTCTCATTAGTAAGAACGCACAAACTGACGAGACTTACCCGAGTTAGGTGATTAAAAGGGTCAGTTCAGGTACCTGATAGGCAATGGTTCCACTATTTATAGATTTACCTGGAATTTACTCAATTACAGACTGACAATAAAACCATTGTACCTACATTAATGAATATATAATCATTTTAGAACTCTCATAAATGAATATACTGAATAAAAACCACATTGGTAGGTAAGCTGATGTATCTAAAAAAGTAGAGCTGATAGAGAAAAACGGATTGCATGTATAGATTTAGCGTCCCAAATATAGTTAAAATCAGCTCTAAAATCCCAGGCACCAAAACAAAAATATTTTTTTGTTGCCCTGTGTTATTTCAGAGGTTTATTTTTTAGTTCGCCGAACTAAAAAATATGTTTAATAATTAAACCTTGTTTTTGTAAGTCTAGCCCAGTCGCCAGAGATGTTTAGCTCTCATTAAATATTAACAGGCTACATTTTGGAACACAGGTAGTTTTTTGGACGTAAAATATAATGCTGAAGTTTCATGTACGCTAAGCCCACAAAATCAAAAATAAATCGAAAAACTAGTAGCACCACGTACGGCATTGGTATAACAACTAAAGACGAATCGAAAAGATTCGCATTTTTAGAAGCCACCAAAAGTGTTCTTCGTATTTGCTGAACCATCCCAAGATGCGTTTCGCCGTATCACGGCTCATCAGTTGGGCAAGTTTAGCAAATACGAAGAATACTTTTGGTGACTTCTAAAAATGCGAATCATTTCGATTTGTCTTTAGTTGTTATACCAATGCCATCTATGCCTTCGAGCAATAAGCGCCAGCCGTGCTGTGCCGCTCTGCTTGAAAAGACTTTGTAAGTCACCGACAGAGTGCAGTATAAGCTTCTATTTGTCATAGTTTTCAGTTAGTACCTGGATAAGGACTAAAAATGGTGTTTTTGTATTTGCTGAATCTAACTCAACTGAGGAGCCGTGATACGGCGAAACGCGTCTTGGGATGGTTCAGCAAATACGAAGAACACTTTTGGTGACTTCTAAAAATGCGAATCTTCTCGATTCGTCTTTAGTTGTTATACCAATGCCAGTTTAATTTTAAAGTCTACTCGCACCGCTCGATATTACTTGTTTTCAGAGTGTAAAAAAAATTAAAAGATAGGCTTTTGAAGAGGTGACTTTTAGCTTTCCGATGA
>JAHKBH010003037.1:0-12820 GCA_019049505.1 Pachyrhynchus sulphureomaculatus
ATTCCGTAGTATGGTCGAATGTGAGCTTTGTAAAGAATTAACAATTGTTTGTGGGAGTGGAATGCTTTCTGGTTCGCCCCCCCAAAATAGTAATTCCCATCTTTTGAGAAGCTCTCCTTGCTATGCCTGCTACATGTTTCATGCCAGGACATATTTGGCTCCCAAATTAACGCCCAACAAATTTGAGCGACGATGTTAGGGAATGGAAAAGAGTGCCCCGTCATAACTTTGTCAGGTTCGAGCAACGTTCTCTTTTTTTAGAAAAAACTGCCCGCCTGTGTTTTTTGTAGCGTTAAATTCCACTTGGTTACTGTCACCACCAAGATAGAATTGTCTTCCAGGTCTTTGTAAAGTGAATGCACCTCCTGATGTCTGCGGATATTCGCCTAAGCAGCCGAACTCCGAGCGTTCAAAATGAATGAAGGAGACAAGCATTACTATCATCTGCAAAGCTGTAGATTGGATTTCAAGCAGATCGTTAATGTAAATGAGAAAGATAGTAGGAGACTAGTATGGTGCCTTGGGGCATCACCAGCGTTGATAGTGAAGGTCGTTAGAAAGAAATCCGTCGAGACCGCCACTCGTGAAATAAACTGCTCTCCTGTGGAACTTTTCAGACATACCATAACAAGGGCCTATAGCTTAGACAGACAACATCCATCGTGCCAAAACACGGTCGAATGCCTTGGATACTGTCAAGAGCAACTCGCTCGAGATTCTCCAAAGTGTTCAATTGCGTTGTCCAAACATGTGTTACATTAGGTCAGAAGATCTCCTGTTTGATCTATGTTTACGAAAAGCCAAAATTGGAGATCGCTAGTTAAAATATGAAACGATCAAGATATTTTTAGAAGATGCTGATTGATAACCGATTTCCAGGACTTTCGATATTATTTGAAAGCAGTGGCGACTGGTGGGTAATTATTTGGCAGGGACTTCACTGGCCTTTTTTAGATAGTGGACTGAACTGTGGACACAATTTTTCCAGCAGGACCGAAATATGCCCTTTCTGTAGGATAGGTTTGAAAAGGATCTAACAGAAACTGGAGTTAGTTCCCTTGCACAGTTTTTCAGATCTATGGCAGGTACATTCCATCAGCGCCAGAAGCCTTTTTGGTGTCTAGCTTCATTAAAATACGCTTTATATTACGCTGTCTGAAGACAAACCATCGGGCATCTTTGACGTGCAAGCAAAGAGTTCAGCCAACAATTTAGCTCTCTCAACATGTGTGATTTGGCAAATGGAATTAATGTGGCCGTTGTTAAGTGGTGGGTATGTTGGATTTACTGAAATTTTTACAAACTGCCTTATGCGACTGCCCAAAAAAGACCTGAAATTGTTGGGACACAAAAGCGAGAAGTTGTGTTCTCTAATTCGTTGAAATGTAGTGCCTCCTTGGTTTCGACGATAATTCCTTTGCATCTGTTCCGGGCCACGAACAAAGGTGTTACGATTTTAGGGTAGTTAGGACTTTCACGCCATTGACCGGTAGGCTAAATATGTTTAGAAGCAACAGCTCTTTTTTGCATTTTATTCCGTTTTTTACTATAAAGAGTTACTTTTCAAACTTTATTTAAAAAAATTATTGAAAACAAGCTAAAGCGTAACAATTTTGAAAATTTTGTCTTCCCCTTGTGGCGATACCGCTCAACTATATGTTTTCATTCCTAGTATTAGGTATACGGGGCCAAATTTGAAATCGATAATTTCATTTTGTTTCAAAAGTTATCCTGCCAACAGACAAAAAACCGACAGAAATGGGGAGACTAAATTTTTTATTTGACTTCTAAACCAGAAGCTAGCTCTAACAAGGGAAGTAAAAAAATTAGAAGTTACAACTGTCAAAAAAATTTAATATCGACAAAAGTAATGTGTTTACATTATATCCTTTTTTTTACGTTAACAACGGTTGAAATTGAAATGATTATCTCCGTTATTCTTTTTACCAATTTCAATGAAAATATGATAGACGTAAAAGCAGTTATTGAAATTTTATGCATCCGCAATTGTCAATTTAAATAATGTTTAAATTAGAATGTAGAAATTAGTTCTATCAGGGAAATTGAATTAATCCTTGCCCACCGCAAATTCCCGGGCCTGGAGGCTAGTACCTGTCTAGGGTTCCTGTCCAGGATTACAAGTGAAGTTCCACAACGGCTGTAGTGGCGTAGAAAAGTGGGTATGGCAAGACAGGCGGCAGTGGCAAACCCAGTTCCAGGGATAGTATGGAAATCACGAACGATCGCAGGTATAAGCCATCCACCCCTCTAACAGGCCAATAGCTACGGGTGGATCAGCTGTAGATGTAGGGCACTCTTTTTTGACCTGATGCTAAGAAATTGGTCTCGAAGGCGGATAAACTGGACTGAATAGTCAGTGGCATAAGAAGGCAAGGGATCAAAATATCATGACAAGTTCGAAACTAAAATTAGATTCCGGGGGGAACAGTTGCCCTGTAGCGATGTTGTGAAAGTTTCAATCAGGCTTGGGAATGGTACTTGGAATGCAAATAGTCTCTTCGCAAATTGAACATTGCATTAGAAATGACAAGACTGAAAAATAAGCATTCTATAATCTCAGCGATACTAGATGGCCAGAAATGGTACAAGAAATAGACGATCACACTATCTATTACCTCGGCAACAACGACCCCAAAACACAGATATAGAGTTGATACAGTTTTTTGACAGAAAGATCAGCGCCGTCGGTCTTGAGTTTCACACCATATTCAGACCGAGTTTTGATGTTACAGCTGAGGACAAATACCGGAAAAATGACCATGGCACGTATATCTAAGGGGTATACGTGCCAACTGCAGACAAGGACAACGAAGATGAATTCTAGGCATAGCTGGAGGAAATATACCGAGGTATCAGACACAAAAATCTTCACAATAATTATCGGAGACTAACGCAAAGGACGAAAGTCAAGGGATGTACCGCGGGTTTTGGCCTGGGATTTTATGAGGACAAAGCAGTTACACTTTTTAAACTACGAGCAAGGAGGCTTTGTACGTGGAAGTCTCCTGCAGATAAACCTGAGAAGGCTATATTTGAATCAAATAGACTACTTGATAATAAACAAGAGAATAAAAAACGCTATTCAATCAACTAAAACATACCCAGTTACAGTTATTCTGATCATATACCTGTAATAGCGAGGATCATTGTAAGAATGAAGAAAAAAAAACATCAAAATTGTAATAATGAAGAGAAAACATCAGAATAACTTTTTAAAAGATCCTAACATATGTGAAATAGTATAACAAACAATAAATCAACAAATTAAAATCTTAGGCGTACAATCGAAAGTCATTGTGGACAAAGGGGAGCGAATCCAAGAGCTACTAGCAACTACAGCTAATGATCAACTAAAAAGTAAAAAAAACTGAATGACCGAGAAGATTTTTAGAACTAATGGACGAAAGAAAAGAAAAGACAAAAGACGCGTCGAAAAATACAATGAAAATGCATAAATTAATACAAAGAAAAATTAAAATAGCAAAATGGAGAATATTGGTTTTCGCAGTGTGAAGCTGGGCAGAAAATATAGCTTTTCACATGCACAAAAAAAAATAAAGGAAGTAACAGGACATAAAAAGAACAGAAATTATAATAATAACGCAGGAGATGAAAATGGAGACGTATTAATAGAATTAAAAGACAAGATGAATATATTATATCCAAGAACTTTTCAATGATGAAAGAACATATAACTATGCAATGGAGATTAATGATGAAAGCATAGGGATCTTAAAACCAGAACTAATGCAATGCCCTAAGTAATATGAAAACTGGTAAAGCGGTCCTGCTCGCATACCTGGAAATCTGTTCAAACTTTCGAATGAGGAGGCAGTGGGTATCCTTCTGAATCTTTTCAACACTATCTACGAAACTGGTATAATCCCAAAGAAATGGTTGACATCTACATTCGTATTGATACCAAAGAAGGCTAGGGCAAGGGAATGCTCCGACTATAGAACTATTGCACTTATGAATCGTGTTAAAGTTGTTCTTAAGATTTATTCATAAAAGAATATATACAAAAGGTAGAAAAGGATTTAAGTTCCACTTAGTTTGGTTTTCGATCGGGTCGTAGGTTGCATCCTTTCTCCACTCCTGTTTAATATATACAGTGAAGTTATCTTTAATGAAGCCCCTGGAAGAGGTGTTTCATAATGGAGAGGCAATAGATAATATTCGATATGCAGACGACATAATCTTACTAACGGGCAGTATTTCAAAAAATACAGCATCTGTTTGAAAAAATAAATGATAGCTGTGCTGACTATGGATTAAAGATCAATATTAATAACACTAAATAGATCTTAATAACAAAATATCCGCAAAATAATGTATGTGCCAATACCACAAACTTTTACAATATCTCGAAGAATTACTTAGAATGAATGACTTTGAGGACGAAATTATTCGTGAATATATCTAAACTTTGAATTTATTCATGGGTAAGTTTGAAACCGAAGCCAGTCAAGAATATGAGTATTTCCCAAGGGTATGGTTGAGTATACGGATGATGTTTTCGCAATTTTTGATACAACGAAAGCAAAACATAGATGATTTTGTTTCCAAATTGAATTCCATTAAAGGCACTTACGAAATTGTGAACAAAAAACTACCCTTTCTAGATATTTTAATTATTAAAAATAAGAATGGGTTAGAATTTAATATCTATAGAAAAGACACAGTAACAGATAGATATATTCCAAATGATTCATTTCATTGCAAGCAACACAACTTAGCCGCATTACATTTTTTTAGTTCATCGTTTGGTCCACTTTTCCTTTGAATAGAGTAAACTTCAATATGAAAGGAATCGTATTAGAAATATAACTCGAGTTAATGGTTATGACGATGACCTAGTAAACAAGTTAATAAATAGACATAAGTATAGGTTAAAATATTCAGAATTCCACCTTTTTACACGCGAAAGAAAATAAGACCAAGTACGAGTATGTCTCCAAACCATATAATCCGAAATATAGCAGGGGACTCAATAAGGTATTTAATAAGGTAGGCCTCACCTTAGTCTCTAAGTCATCAGACAATCTGAGGAATATCTTAGGAAACCTCAAAGATAAGATTCTTAATTGTGAGAGAAGTGAAATTTATGAAATTAGTTGTAATGATTGCGACAAAAAGTATGTTGGGTAAACTAAAAGGTCAATGAAAACACGATTTAAAGAATATTTGGCACATTTAAAATACAGAAGAACAGAAACATGCCGAATATGCCCTTGAAGCTGATCATACTGTAAAATTAGATAATCTAAGATTAATTAAAAATGTTATCTGATAGGAGAATGTTGAACGCATAGGAGATTGTTGAACGCATATGAAAGTATGCCTATTCCTTATAGTCCCCTCTAGTGGTTACTTGACCCGAACTGATGGTCTCACCTATGCCGTTAGTTCCGTCTGATTAATTCAGGTGTTAGACTAAGTATAAATAGGGTAGATTTGTAGTCAATCATCGTCCCCGATTGGGGACATGGTTAGCGAAACGCGCGTCGAATGCAAAAATAAAGTGTTTGGTGTAATGGTGATATATACTGAGTAGCATGAAGTTCTTGCAAAGATGAACAATACACGAGATAGTCAATCTTATGAAGAGGCGAGAACTTGTGTACTTTGGTTGCGTAATGAGAGGATCTAAGTATATTATGGTACGAGTGATAATGCAGGGAAGATAAAGGGGAAACGAAGTGTTGGCCGACGTAGGATTTCATGGTTGAAAAATCTGCTACTGTATATATATATATATATATATATATATATATATATATATATATATATATATATATATATATATATATATATATTATATATTGTAAGGTGCTAACTTGCCCGCACTTTTGTACCTGTGAAAAGTTGTTTTTCCCACGCTTGGGCGCAATTTTCTTGCAACCTCTTTTTAATTTCTGATAATGAATTGAGTGGATCAAAATATGGATACAAACATTTAACCAATCCCGGCGCATCGAGAGATTCGGTCGCAAACCCGCACAGCACACTATATACCGAACGGCTTGGAATTTCTGATTAATATACCGTTCGATACAAAAATGAAAAGAAGTACAATTTAAAGTGAAAAATCAGTAACATTACATGGTCTTAAAATCTAAGAAAAAATGAATGTTACATTTACCCCCTTCCAAACAGAAATAGACTACACTAGTCTATTAAACTAAGGCTACTTATGAAAAGGTACAAAGTGGTACACTATCACTTACTACTAAGGTCAGAACTTAAAACAAAATTACTAACTTCGGACCTTACTACTAGACTTAATTCAATTAAGCACTAATATTAAGTACAATGAAAACCAAATGAAAATCTTTGCATGTACACAAGAATCTTATAACTAGACTTAACTTAATTAAGCACTAAGGTCAAGTACATCAAAAAGTAAATAAAAATCCTTGCATGAACATAAGAAATACCTTTCTAAAGTAACAATCGCGGTCTTCTTATATAAAAGAATCAGCTCTGTTATTGTTACCAAAACAAAAAAATATAACTTTGTATAGACTCTTGTCTAAATCAAAAAAGTGAACTGAAACAAAATATGAACACCCCCCTTAAAATAGTTTAAGGATTGTCAGAAAATTTCTTTTTCAGCAAAAGAAATTTAGAAAAATTCTTAAATAAAGAAAAAAAAAAAAACTGATTCTAGTGCAAATACTAACACTAAAAGGAAAAAGTCTTGTCAGACCATTTAGCACAAGGCCAAAAAAAAACATCTGGATAAATATCCAGACAAACGCTCGGGGAAAAATCGCTATCAATGCTCTAGCTCATCGCTAAGAGAACATTCCAAATCTAGTATCACTACTAGTCGCACTCAGAAAATAATCGCACTCTACATCGCAATGTCGACGTCCTAAGACATCTAGACATGCTAAAATCGCCAGGGAAAACGCTCTGGTAAATCGCCAGAAAACACATCAGCTCATCGCCAACAAAACACTCTGGTATATCGCCAGAAAAAAAAAACCTCGGCTCCTCGCCAAGAAAACACTCTGGTATATTGCCAGAAAAAAGCTCGGCTCCTCGCCAAGAAAACACTCTGTAAATAGTCCTCGACTACACAAAGTCTGCGTTCTAAAAGAACAAACTCGCCATTAACATAGTGAGCAGCTATAAAAGCTAACAATATCACTATAGGCACAGTGAATAGCTATAAAAGCTAAAATTCACTCTAAACACAGTGAATAGCTATAAAAGCTAAAATTCACCAAACTGAATGATCCTGCTTTAAAAAGCAATGTTCACAAAGAACAGAATGATTAGTCCACGCGCAACTAACATTCAAGGAAACATTCCTAGCACATAACTATGTATGAGACAGCAAGTCTCTAAATAGGACCTCCCTAAAGTCATAATCCTATATATAGGAGTCCTTAAACAAAACGACTCAAAATCACGCATTTTGAGCACATGCCCTCAGGCAACCAACATACACCGAAATATATACAGAACTATATACAGAAATATATACAGAAATATATACAGGAGTTCAAATCCCAAACTCTTGGTTATGATAACTCCATATCGAGCTTGGTGAAAGCTCTTAGCAAAAGCTAATCAAATCTTCGGCACATCGCACCAAAGGTGTAAATCTGCCTAGAAACATGAGCCGGAAAAAACGCCCTCCGTCATTCTTCAGGGTGGCTACACAGAGATATAAAATTTAACCAGCATTGCGCTTCCCCAAGTTGCATGAAGAACCCTCGTGTACTGGTCTCGCCCTAGAACAACAACGAAAAAACATTCGATCCATCCCACATAACAGGAGACAAACACCTCACCACGATATACTGAAAGGTGGAGACAATAAAATCGGAAATGGTGACCCTGGAGTCCACCAACAAAAGGGAGTAGATTATAGCATCCACTAAACTAAAACGGTGTCTACCACACCACCATAAGTCAAAAAAAAAAAAATTTAATCAATAGGGTGTTCCGAAACACACTACTGCCAACAGCCTGTCACCACTAATAGGCTAATTGGAGCTGAGGTCGACTACAGTAGCTAGGCTCTCCTTTGGTTCAAATAGAAATAACCATTGGTAACAAAACCTCTAAAGGTCCCAAAGGTCAAACGTTCACCCCCCATAGACTACCCTTCCAATCAGTCTGTTCCTCAGGAAGACTAACTCCCCGCCAAACGTCGTAACGGCATCTGTTAGCACCCGGTGCATCACAGCCTGTAAAAACAGATAATCATGGGATACAACCTAAAAGGTTTACAAGGTTGACTTAACCAAGCTTCTAACGGAAATTTCCAAAAAACGAAAATGAGCTTAAAAAGCTACATGAAGCAAAAATTTCTCAATTTTTCGGTGGCAACGCAACAAAACTTTTGAAGACGACAAGAGCTTTTCCAGCTTAATCAGAAACAAGAAGAAAACATCATTGACAGCTAAAATATTCGATCATGGTGTTAATCGTCTCCCTAGACAATAGCCTCTAGAAGAAACTGCTACAGGTATCAGGCATAACCGTTTTCTGTCAGCCCAAACTTCTAGATTACCTCTTGGAAATCTAAAAATTCGGTTAGGAATCTTCCTTCACTACGCTTAGCCTCTCTTGACAAGGTTCTCATCTCGGTATCAGATTTTGATCATCTTTGTGAAACGACTGTCTTACTTTGCTCTCATCTCTTGTAAATGATCAGCCTTTAGTTCTCCTGCAGGACTTCAATTTCCTATCAATCTGATAGTATACCGAAAAAACTCAACATACGCCTATGAGTCTATGCAAAAAATTTTTAAAAAAATTAGTGACTCAAAGGTAACGTTTAAACGGCCTCTGAAAAGAAAAAAGTATACCCTCAGTTTGTCAATTCAGAAGAAGATCTAAATCAAAATAATCCAAGTCTTAGACTTACTGGATAAACCAAAATCAATTTACTCTTAATTGCACCCAACATATACCACTAAGGTAATAGAAATACACCCACTCGGGTAACAAACTTTGAAATTGCTCATAAAAATTTTGACTCTACATCACACCACACGAGCTCCATCTTGCGCTTGTCCTAACTCAAGATCACCTTGGATTGCCTCTAATCAAAATTTCGCTTCCAAGTGTCAAGAACTGGATATTATTTGGGGTCATAAGCAAATCAAATCCGCGACCACCGACATACCAGTCTTATGATATATCCTGAGTGTGACTCTTTCGCAAGCTCGCAACAGCTGAGTCGATGCTAAACATCAACTACAATCAACCTAAGTTTGGATATGATCAGTACCCAAAACCTTAGCAATAAACAATAAAAGTAAGCTATCTCTGCTCAACTTTTATAACACAGTCAAAAAAACGAGGTCGTCACCTCTACAGAGCAACATCAAAAAAAAATTAAGCAATTAAGATAATGTAAATATAAATTATTCTTCTTCTGACAAACTTTCATTAGGGTTAGGTCATTGAATGGTTTTAAGTCTTTAATATGCCATTGTCCTACTTTAGTCCCATCTAAATTAACTAAACCATAAACTAAATCTGAAATCTTTTCTCTTATCACGCAATGCACATACTTAGGTACCAACTTAGATGTGAATTTATCAACTGCACTGGAAAGAATTTTATTTTTTCGCCAAACGTGATCACCTATATTAAAGGCAAAATCCCTTTTTCTAAGGTTGTAAGACTTACTGTTCCGTTCATAAGCCTTATGTATCCTACTACGCACGTCGGTGAAAATATCTTTTAAACCCTTCAAATTTTCGGCATACTCACCCCTGTTACCCGGAATTATTTCGCTGTCAACATTGACATCCAAATCTAAATTTTTATAATACGATCCAGATAGAGGTATATGTCTGCCGTAAACTAAGAAAGACGGTGTGAACCCTGTTACTTCGTGTCTTGCGGTATTTATTGCTTGTTGAATTTTGGAAATATTGCCATCCCAAGTGTCATGTGAATCAACGTAACTTCTTAAAGCGGTCCCGACTGTTCGGTTATTACGTTCAACAAAAATTACATTGTGGAGAGTACACGGGATTAAAACGGATGTTAAAACCATAAGTTTCACTTAAGCTCTTAAAACTCTTAGAGGTAAACTGAGTACCGTTATCGCATATTAAGAGCGACGGAACACCGTGGATTAGAAAGACATTATTTTCCAAAAGTCTCTCTATATATTCAGCTTTAGAGCTTTTCAAAGGAAATAGCATGGTATACTTTGTAAACCAGCAAGAAAGCACGAGAAGCCATTTATTTCCCCTTTTTGAACGTGGAATGGGCCTACTAGATCAGCTGCTATGACTTGAAAAGGGTAATTAACCGTTTTTCTCTTTTCCCATCAGTCCCATAGGTAGTGTATTTGGAGATTTCTGCGCTCCACATACTTCACAAGTCCTCACAAACTTTAAGATATCAAAACGCATTTTTGGCCAATAATACTGTTCCTGAACCCTGTAAAGAGTTTTATAAAAACCAAAATGACCAGAAGTAGGAGGAGTATGACACATGTCTATAATTTCCTCTCTCTGTGCGGTTTAGGAACTAGTATTTTCCACTCGGGTACATTAACTTTTAAAGGCAACTGGTTTGGGATAAATTTGTACCGAAATCATTTTCCACCTTCCACTGCGGAAAATTTTGAGGGAATTCTTTAATTTGCTGCCGTAAATTATCGTACCATGGATCAATGCGATCTATATCAACTGTATCAATTCTTACGCCAATTGTGCATTAAGACTGTTTTCGTCCAATGTATGATCTGGGATTCTTGACAAAGCGTCAGGAATAACATTGTGGACTCCTTTTCTATGAATTAAATTAAACGTATGTTGTCTCAACCTAATCGCCCAACGCGCTAGTTTGCCACTAGGGTTTTTAATAGAATTAAGCCACAATAAACTATAATGATCTGTTATGACCGTGAAAGGAACACCTTCTATGTAAGGTCGAAACTTTTCGATGTTAAAGAGTACTGCTAAACATTCTTTTTCAACAACCGAATAGTTACGTTCAGCCTTCGATAAAGTTCTACTGGCATACGCTATCACTCTTTCCTCACCATTGATTTTCTGTGTTAGGACGCCCCCTAAACCGGTATTAGAAGCATCACTAGAAATATAAAACTGTTGGGAAAAATCTGGTTGGGATAAAATTGGAGCTGAAACCAATAGCTCTTTAATCTTTATAAAAGATCTTTCTGCTGCGTTTGTCCAATCTATCGATTGTCCTTTTTTTCGTCCTTTCAAAAGATCATTAATAGGCGACAACAAGGTAGAAAAATCCTCAATAAAACGTCTGTACCATGAACACATTCCTACGAAGCGCTTAACTTCCGTAGTATTAGTAGGTCTCGCATAATTAACCATGCTTGCTACTTTATCCGGATCGGTACGCAAGGAATTTGAGCCTACAATATAGCCTAAAAACTTTAGAGAAGTTTTGAAAAAATCACATTTGCTCAAATTTATCGTCAGTCCGGCCTCTTTCAATTTATCTTTTACTTCTTTAAGTAAGCGAATATGCGATTCGAAGTCTTCCGATGTTACTAAAATATCACCGAGATAGGTAAAAATATGTGGCTCATATTTCGGACCAAATATAGCGTCCACTAAACGTTGCTGAGTTTGAGCAGCGTTCTTTAGACCAAACGGCATAGTGACGAACTGAAATAGACCTCGGCATACTACTGCAAAAGCGGTCTTTTCCTTAGAGGATTTGTCCAAAGGAATTTGCCAGAAAGCCTTTCTAAGGTCTATCGAGGATACATACTTAGCATTCCTGAGTGATGTCAAAATTCTGTCGATGTTCGGTAATGGATAGTTATCAAATTTGCTGACCTCGTTGAGCTTTCTTCCGTCAAAGCATAGACGATATCACTCCGAGTTTCAACATTTCGTCTAACTCCTTATTTAATACTTTTGGCATGTAAGGAGACATGGCGAAGGGCCTTGTCTTTACAGGACTGGCATCAGCCGTATCTATAGACATGGTGATTTTATTCGTTCGGCCTAACCTATCTTTACTACTTATTTCATTGAAAGAGCTTATTACTTTTTCTGCCTTTAAGCGTTCCGTCCGCGAGAGATCATCTAGGGTACATAGACGTGAGAAAAGGTTTTCTAAAGAACTTTCTGAATAACAATCTTTAAAACTTGTATGAGAATTGACTTCTAGGGACTGTGGATACCACGAATTATTTTTAAAATTTACTAAAATTCCGAATTTTTGTGCAAAATCACATCCTAAAACCAAAGTATGTGATAGAGAAGGTACTACTAGAGCAGAGATTACTAAACAATGACCATTGCAGACTAGCGGCAACTCAACCGTACCTAAAACTTTTAGACGGCTGCCATCTGCAGTGGTAACACTTCTATTTTTGACATGGCATATTTTTATAGTTAAACGACTTAAAATTTTAATACCATTCTGACCTACAACGGAGGCATTTGCACCAGAGTCAAGTAAAGCCGAGAAATGGGCACCTAATAGATCTATCTTTATATGCGGTCTATTATCTAAATACTTATGCACGAATAAAGGAGACATGTGACCATTTGGAGAAGCAGGAGTTTTAACTTGAGAAGGAGAATTTTTATTAGACTTAAAAAATCAGAAACTTTTTGTAACTATTTAGTCCAATCTGATTATTGGAATATTTCTTTACTTAAGATCCTCGTTAGAATCTTTCTTTTTATCCGCGACCGGACGTTCTGAGAAAGTACGACGGATTTTCAGTTCATAGTCTAATTTATATTCCAGTAGGTGATTGACTTTAAAATTGAAGGCTTCCATGATAAATGTATTTAGATTTAAAATTTAAAAG
>JAHKBH010003038.1:0-50034 GCA_019049505.1 Pachyrhynchus sulphureomaculatus
TTATCTCCCATTATCTCACCATAACTCCCCATTATTTAGACTTATCTCTGCTTATCTCCCATTATCTCTCCTTATCTCCCATTATTTATTACTTATCCCCATTATCTCCCATTATCGAGGCTTATCTCGATTATCTCCATTATTTCTCCTTATCTCCAATTATCTCTCCTTATCTCCCATTATCTAGGCTTATATCGAATTATATAGAACATATGTATAAATTTATATAAAACACGTAAATCGGATAAGTGGTTCTCGAGTGATAAGCGCACTAAGGACACGACAGACAGACAGAGAGACGTTACATTTTATATATATTGTATTCTTTTACTACATGATATTGTTCCTATTTAATGCTTTAGGGAGTGTATTGCAAGAGACGCGCTAGCGGCAAACTTTTCTCCGACTTAATTCAACTATTATCGTCACTGCTTTTTCCTTATGTCACCTAAATAAAATGTTAGCCTATAATCTGGCCAGAGAACATACGTATGGTTAAAAGATATTCTCTGCTACATAATATTGTTCCTTATTTAATGGTTTGGACTGTGTATTGCAAGAGAACGCGCTAGCGGCAAACTTTGTCCGACTTCATTTACTATTATTGTCACTACTCATTCCTTATGCTACCTATCGTTAATAAAATATAGCCTATATATAACCTGGCCGAGAAGATATGTATGTTTAAAAAAAAAAGTACGAAAATCGGATAAGTGATTCTCCAGTGATAAGCGCACTAACGGACAGACAGACAGACAGAATACGTTGCATTTTATATATATTATAGATGTAATAAAATATATACCTATAACCTGGTCAGAGAACATATGTATGAATTTAAAAAATCACGTAAATCGGATAAGTGGTTCTCGAGGATAAGCGCATTAACGGACAGACAGACAGACAAACATTGCATTTTATATATATTATAGATATAGATTATTTTTATTATTATATAACCTGGCCAAAGAATATATGCATGAATTAAAAAAAGACAGGTAAATCTGATAAGTGGTTCCTGCGTGATAAACGCACTAATGGACAGACAGACAGACAGACAGACGTTACATTTATATATATATTATAGATATAATTGCAAGGGAACGCGCTAGCGATAAACTTTTTTCCGACTTCATTCACTATTATGGTCACTGCTCATTCCTTATGCTACCTATCGTAATAAAATATAGCCTATAACCTGGCCAGAGAACATATGTATGTTTAAAAACAAAGTACGTAAATCGGATAGTGGTTCTCAGTGATAAGAGTCACTAACGGACAGAAAGTCAGACAGAGAGGACGATGTATGCATATTTATATATAATACTATTATAAGTAATATATTATATATATATTATATATATTAGATATATATGATATAAATTTTTATTATATATACATATATATTATACTATATTCTATACTATACCATAATATTATTTATACATATATACTATATATTATATTTTATATATTACCCTATCACTATATATACTACCCCTTATTATATATATATATCATTTATCACACTATATATAATTACCTAAAATCCTGGTAATTCAAGGTCAATTTGATGTTTATGCTATACCAACTGTACACCCACGAACTATCACTGTTACTCTTATAAAACATGCCAAGTGCTTATCTTTAATTAACTAAAAAATTAAAACCGGCTGCTCTGTGTCCCGGCAATAAGATAACACGGAACAAATCCCCCCCCACCCACAAACTTATTTAACTAACGTCGCGAACTCGTATAACAATTCAGGATCCATTTGCTCTCCTAGACAGTTCATGTTTCAGACTTCCATAGGATAATCTACTCGTTTGGATAATATAACTTTCTTATAAAGTTGTGTTTTTGGAAAACCGATTGTAAATAAGGTTAATAGATGTTCTCAAGAAGGATTGCCATAGCCAATTTATGTTTTTTATGTTGAATGCATCCTATACTAAATTATTTATTCTATAATATGTGTTATAATATATTTACTTATATTATTTATAGATATATATATATATCTATATTATATACTATATATATATACGAGGCTGGTTATTAAAAGTCCGAGCAAAGTCCGAGGACGATGTGCCACCACGATTGTCTAGCGTATCCGAGGGTCCCATGCTTTAGTTGAGTATGCAGCTATTGGAATTGAAACGCCACATCAACAATGTATCAGCAATATTTGATCTAATTTTCTTTTGTGGTGATGAATTCGTTTTGTTGTAATCAAGGAAGATTCGGAGGGATTTTTCAAGGAAATGAGGACGAATAAAAGTATTTGTTGTGATGTAGCGATAATGGTGCCACCCTCGAAAACCCTGTCTGTAAGTAGGAGTGGGACAAAAGAGATGCTTGATTAAATCATGATGGTGAGTCGGCACTTCGATAAATTTAGAACAGTTTATATGTGGTTTCAAAATTTTCGGGAGTCTGGCCTATCATGATGTCGCGACGTGGCACGCTGAACGCCGTTCTTGACGGACTTGATCTTTGGAGGTTTACATTACGACTCACGTAAATCATTGATCAAAAAGCCAGTGATAATGGGTGATGGATAGACAGCAGAGTTAACGGTGCGTCGAAAGTTATGCTAGTGCTGTGGGCCCATCTCGACTTTCTAGAACGCAGCGGGTTAATAATAAGATTGCATACAACATCTAGCACAAGAGCGAGAAATGCTATCCGCAAGTATCTGACCGGCTCATGCGACTAGCTCACGCGTGACCATTAAAACGGTATCGTACAGCTGATTGATAAGTGCTTCTTTGCAAGGATGGTTTGTCAGCTTGTTCCAGAAGAATCGGGAGCGCACCTTTAACGACGTCGTTTCGTCACTGTGGATGAAACAGGGTTACATCTACTATACTCACAGAGACCAAACAACAATCTATAACAATGGGAGTATCCCCCCTCCCAAGAGTGTTAGGAATCTGCACCAAAAAAGCTTGAAAAGCGACCGCTTCCTTCGTGCGGCAAAGGTTATGGGATGTTATGGGATTGCAAGGAACAATCTTCAAAATTCCCTTTACCCAATCGTTACTAATTTATTTTCTTGGATTGTAAATCCCGTTCATTACCATCTAACGCAGTCCATCTAAGCAGTGTGGACGCAAACATTAATGGAACTAGGATTCCAATCGCTTTTCACAATCCCCCCTATTATCCGACTTGCTCCCTCGGAAAACTAATTAAGTTCCAAAATATTCCAAAGAAGAATGGTGGTGGTGAGACAAAAGATTGCTATTAAAACGAGGAGGTGATTGTCATGACACTAAAGGATATGTTGCGACTTGGCACAATACTATTATTCGAGACTCGTTCAAACAAAATAGGAAACATCGTTTAGGGCTAAGTGTCACAGAGCCTATAAGGAGCACTATGTCTAAAAATAAAACAAGGTTTACCCCAAACACAAAAGTGTTTATATTATTTAGCACGAGACTATTCACACACAGCCTACAAATATAAAAAAAAACACAAAATAACAATTTACTAATATATATATATATTATAATAATATACAATATATATATATATATATATATATATACGTATGTACATTTACATTTTGTTTCATTATCAACTGACTTTATTGACTTCATTTTATAATAAATAATCACAGTTTTAAACATATTCAATCCTCTTCAATAGGGTTTTAGTTAAATACAAGAAAACTGTAATTCTACGTTTTCGTCTTTAAACACGTCAAGTGTGACTGCGAGACATAACAATTACTTTCATTAACGAACTCCCGAACTTATTGGGATCTGTATGGGACGTTTGGAGCAGCAGGGAGATCCCAGCTCGTTTATCCAATAATGCAACCCGTTTATCTTAAGTAATTTACAAGGAATTTGTCCGTTAATGTTAGAGAGATATGCAGCAACTGTATTAATAAAGCACCAGTTTCGTATGCGCACAATTAAGCTTATATCAACTTAAGTTTTAGAACTATGTACCACCCAGTAATAAATTTTATGGAGTAGTAACTTTCTAGGACGAATTAATTCAATCAAATATGTGATTAAAAATAAACGTCTCCAAATTTTTGGGGCGGAATGTTAGTAGGTATTTTTTTTATGTAATAATGGAAACATTATAGTTCCACTTGTGTGTCAATGTTTTTTGTATTTTTACATGATTTTCCGCCGAAAATTTTTTTTTATGTGGTAGACATTGAGGGATGTCGCATTTTATAAAGCGAACAAGGATTGCAGTGAAGAGGAAAAGGATTCACGAGATTGAATCGCTGTAAATTGTATATGGTGGGTTTTATCACAAACGTCTTGGGCAAATTATTCCAACTGGTATAGAAGTTCTCGTTATAGAAAGTGTTGTGAAAAGCGTTAATAGAGGGTAAAAGTGAAATTATAAGGATGTGATAATATTAGCGCGACGTGTAATTCTAAATGACGTTGGGAGGAATTAAGCGGGGCCTCATCCTTCCGAATCAATTTCCATGAAAATACTTGTCCGAATACCCTAATAAGTCGTCATAACCAAGTTTCTTTATTAATTTCCAAGCGAATCAAGGCCAGCCGTCTCAAATCAGACGACAGTCTGCTCTGAATAAATCCCAACAAATGCAGTAGTATGTTAGAGGGAGCGAGCCCCAACAATGGGAGCCGTATTCCATTATGTTGACTCGATTAGGCTGTGTGGATAAAGAATTTACAACGCGTTGTATTGTGGGAGGGTAAAAGCTTTCTTATTCCAAAATAATTTTCTTTTCAACTTTTGAAACGATTCCTTGCTATAGCTTGATCAGGTTCACTTCGCAGGTACAAAATTGTGCAGTGGAAGTTATGAAATTAGATGTAATGATAGATTGACAAAAAGAAATGGTCGCGCAAAGGTCACTTATAACACGATTTAAAAAGAACATTTAGCACACTTAAAAGTACATAGACAGAAAAGTCTCAGCATATGCCAGGAACAATCCATTAAGATCGCTACAACAATTAAACAATACATAACCTAGATTACATTACAACAGAATATCGTTAGGAAATTGTTGAAACGTATACGAGGAGTAAATGGATAGATTATAAAAATGCTAAAAGTAGGTATTACAATAAGAGCGAGGACCTATCTTCTTATATGATCCTCTCTCCTAGGTTGACATTGACTGGGATCTGATGGCCTTGGCGAAGCGCCATTAGTTTCCGCCTGAATTAAAAAAATCCAAGGATTAGGTTAAAGTATACATAGGGTAGATTAGTAGTTTAGCTTGAGAACAATCATTTTTTCCTGGATTTTAAGTATGTCCAGTGCAATGTTACTGATTTTTCACTTCTACAAATTTGTATTCTTATTTTTATTATTTAAAATATCTGACCGGTATATTAAACAAGAAGTTTCAACATTCTATATACTGTAGTGTGGTGCGGTCTTGCTGAACGAACCAGACCGCCAGGACCTAGCCGCTGTTTCTAATTTTGACCCGAGGTTGATTGGAGCGTCCGCGATATTACCGCAAAAAGCGCACATGATATATAAGGCCTAGAACTACCAGCAAGCGTTTTTTACGATCACTCGCAGACCCAAGCAGTACTCCGTACCCGAAGCTATTTTCTCATCTATACCAAGTAGGCTATATCTAGAAGTCCAAAGTAAAAGTAGCACTAGTTTCGACAATTAAAAAGCTGTAGATCAAAGCTTTCTAAGTTGTTAAAAAATGTGTTGAAATCGGGCGAAGTCCCATCATCAGCAAGACTGGAAAACACGTAAGTCAAACCAAAAAATCCCTCCAAAAGACTTATTTAAGAGCAAGCGACAGTAACAGCAATGTATAACAGAACGAAAAAAGTGAAGTGGTAAAAACACGATGTCGCGCTTCGCCGTCGGAGGGGTTGTAATAGTTTAAACGTTTACAATGTAATACTACTACTATTTTGAGGCCTAGAATTATTTTTCTGTCTAACAGTAAAGGTTAGAACTTTTTAGTATTCATTTTAAACAATATGAATAAAGTACTGTTTGTGTTTGATTAAAGCTAGGGTCCTCACTGAAGGATATTATTTCTCTTGTTATCAGAGATACAGTTGTACTAGACTAATTCGTTTTAGGAATATCCAATCTAAAACACTTCAGTTTTTTTCTCATCATTACTTAGACTGAATGTTAAATCCGTTCTAATTCTTTAAAATGAGTAGTGCCCAAAAAATAAAGTCGTACAACTGAGGTTTTTTTCTTAAAAATAAAATTAAATTCCAAAAAGACGTAACAAAACTTATCTACACACATCTCACCCTTAGTCTCAGTAAAAATAATCACTGACGCCCCTCCCGGCCAAAATGAGCTAGTTAGTCTTCTTTAATTTACCATTTAGTTTCTTTTACAATTCCGTTTTACATCTCTACATTCATTATCAGAAAGTGTAAAGACGGGTCTGCAAGATAATTATGCCTCGAAGCTTGGGGCGTCCAAGTATTTAACATTGATTACAAAATGACAGCAGTCGCAACAATGGAGGGCGAAAATAAAGCAAAAATAGCAACTCCTATCAAGAATTGCGCTGCAAGCGTGGTACAAATCAACTTCATCCACAGGGTACGGATATAAGATGCCTCAAACTGAAGGACAGTTTTAGCAATGTCATCATAAGAAAGACTCACATAATCGAAAGAGCGCTGTCAACGCCGCTGGGGAAAATATTTTATTTTTTAAAAAAGTTCACATGTACTAGCTTACAACAAAAATAAAAGCTCTAACTGCTGCAATATTGTATTTCATAATAGCGTATATAACGAAACATACACCATAGCAAGTATAAGACAAAAGCAGAAATTTCTGAATTTTTTAATTTCAATGAATCTATATAGATATTTAAATTTTGTTGTCGTCTATAAGATCAGAGATTCCAACTTTTTTTTTTATAGAAGTGAACTATATCTTTCAGATGAGCAGATGGTGACTTGGTTTCATTTTAATTTTTGAGTGATAGATTATATATATGTACTCGGATAACCTAGAACAGAAAAAACTATTGTTTTTGACCTCTCTAGAGGTTTGCCATGAATATTAAAAATGACTTTGTGATACGAAAACTGGTATTTGTGAGATTTTTTTGTTGGAGAAATTTCTTAAAATACTTGGTACAGGAATTATTATACAAGGCGATACTTAGAAATTTTTTTTGAAATTGTTGAAGTTTTTTTAAATTGGTTTTCCCCCTTTTTTTTCGGTATAGAAAGTTTACTTATTTTAAGTGCCTTTACTTATTTATGTTTTTTTTTTTGACAATTAGGTGCACAGGTGATATATTTGTCAGCAAAGTCTATTTAAAATCAGTTTTTAAAATTTTCATAGTATTTCATTTATCATGAAAGCCTTCAATTTTAAAAGTCCATTCACCGATTGGATTATGAGTTTGACTATGAACTGAAAAATCCGTCGTACTTTATCAGAACAAAAAGTCCGGTCGCAGATAAAAGAAAGCTATTCTAAAGAGGATCTTTAAGTATTCGAAATTAAAGATGCGGGATAAAACGGTAAAAAATAGGGGTGATTGACACTCTGTCTTTTAAAGAAGAAAACGGTGGTATCGAAAAGATTTTAAAATATATCAAAAACTTAATCGATAGTTCTGACGGAGCATCAAAAATGATTCACTTGTACCTTTACGCTTCCCATACACCGGGGTTAGAGTCACGTTTATCGCTGTTGAGGGTCGCGTACATGGATTTCCCATGCGGTGAGAAGAGGAAGCGTGAAGTTTTCTTCCATATTTGTTAGGGTATTAATAAAGCTACGTGTGTGGCTAATGGTAGAAAACTATGAGAAAAAGTTTGTCATGGTTATGAGGTAAATCCTCCACTGTTGCCTATTACAACCCAGTAATTAACGTACCAGTCCAATCGTGAATTGCGCAGCCAGAAATATTCCTGTCAGCGAATGGCAATTGAAATTTAATGGAGACTCAAAGAGACTCTATCCTTTTTTGGAGAGGCTGACTGAAATAGCTCAAGCTAGGAAAGTATCGGAAGATGAACTTTTCAGCTCTGCTGTTGAATTTTTCACTGGCGATGCCTTCATTTGGTTTAGAAGCATAAAATCAAGTGTCAACGACTGGCATTCCTTGGTAGATAGGCTAAAGAAGGACTTCTTGCACTGTGATGATGATGAAGAATTGTGGTCGGAAATAAAGAGGAGGCGACAAAAGAAGAATGAGTCCACTGTGATTTTTATTGCCCACATGGAATCTTTATTTGGTAGGTTGTCCACCAAGCCTTTGGAAAGTACCAAAGTTAAATTTATACGTAGGAATATTCTGCCTAGTTTCGTCAATCGGTTAGCTCTACTAGATATTAATTCGGTAGCCGAACTCGCCGGGTTATGTAGAAAACTTGAAGAGTCCGATTATTTTTGGAAAAGAGCAGACCGAAAGAAGTTATTCGATGAGACGAAATATAAATACAATTTAGAGATTGAGTCGCGAATCTAAATTATGTGCGAATGAAAGGAGCTGACCCAAAGATTGCGACGCAAACATAATAAGTTAATGGAATTTTCTAATTCGTAGCAAGTAGGATATACGCTACCAGATGGTAATCAGAGAGGTAAAATGAAAGATACTTCCAACCCAAACTTCCCATCATCACCCTATCATCTTTAACCACTCCACCAAACAAACCAAAACAAAACCCACACCACCCCAAACCCCCCCCCCCACCCCACCCCCCCCAAAAAAAATCCAAAAAAAAAAAAAATGGAGTACTCGAAAAATAAAGTTAGGGTTAAGGAATGTAATATCGCGAACCCTAAGGAGTTAATCAAGAAAAAAGGTTGTAAAGGAAATAATAATGACTCTAAAATTAGCACACTAGCAGCCAAATATTAGTGAACGACAAGAAACCGTGTTTCACCTAATGGACAACTTTCACGTTGTGGAATAATGCACACAGGCAACGAATCACATATACCAAAATTGCCATTACAGCACCTAAGTAGAGCCCGTAGTTTGATTCAAACAACTGTTGGAATCCAACTCCAGGTATTAGTGAGACTCCACTAGCATCAGTAGCTCCACCCCATTCTTATGCTACAAGAAAAAACGACGTAGTAATGAACGGTATAATAAAATATTCCAATAGATCAGATTGGACCAAATAGTTACAAAAAGTTTCAGATTTTTTTAAGTCTAATAAAAATTCTCCTCAAGTTAAAACTCCTGCTTCTCCAAATGGTCACATGTCTCCTTTATTCGTGCATAAATATTCAGATAACAGACCGCATATCGAGATAAATCTATTTAGGTGACCATTTCTCGGCTTTATTTGACTCGTTGGTGCAAATGCCTCCGTTTTAGGTCAGAATGGTATAAAAAAATTTTAAGTCGTTTAAGTATATAAAAATATGCCATGTCAAAAATAGAAGTGTTACCACTGCAGATAGCAGCCGTCTAAAAGTTTTAGGTACAGTTGAGTTGCCGCTAGTCTGCAATGGTCATTGTTTTAGTAATCTCTGTTCTAGTAGTACCTTCTCTATCACATACTTTGGTTTTAGGATGTGATCTTGCACAAAAATTCGGAATGTTTTTAGTAAATTTTAAAGATAATTCGTGGTATCCACAGTCCCTAGAAGTCAATTCTAATACAAGTTTTAAAGATTGTTATTCAGAAAGTTCTTTAGAAAACCTTTTCTCGCGTCTATGTACCCTAGATGATCTCTCGCGGACGGAACGCTTGAAGGCAGAAAAAGTAATAAGCTCTTTCAAAGAAATAAGTAGTAAAGATAGGTTAGGCCGAACGAATAAAATCACCATGTCTATAGATACGGCTGATACCAATCCTGTAAAGACAAGGCCCATCGCCATGTCTCCGAACATGTCAAAAGTATTGAAATAAAGGAGTTAGACGAAATGTTGAAACTCGGAGTGAAATCGTCTATGCTTTGTCGGAAGAAAGCTCAACGAGGTCAGCAAATTTGATAACTATCCATTATACCGAACATCGACAGAATTTTGTAAGGAGTTAGACGAAATGTTGATGAAACTCGGAGTGATATCGTCTATGCTTTGACGGTAGAAAGCTCAACGAGGTCAGCAAATTTGATAACTATCCATTACCGAACATCGACAGAATTTTGACATCACTCAGGAATGCTAAGTATGTATCTTCGATAGACCTTAGAAAGGCTTTCTGGCAAATTCCTTTAGACAAATCCTCTAAAGAAAAGACCGCTTTTGCAGTAGTAGGCCGAGGTCTATTTCAGTTCGTCACTATGCCGTTTGGTCTAAAGAACGCTGCTCAAACTCAGCAACGTTTAGTGGACGCTATATTTGGTCCGAAATATGAGCCACATATTTTTACCTATCTCGATGATATTTTAGTAACATCGGAAGACTTCGAATCGCATATTCGCTTACTTAAGGAAGTAAAAGATAAATTGAAAGAGGCCGGACTGACGATAAATTTGAGCAAATGTGATTTTTTTCAAAACTTCTCTAAAGTTTTTAGGCTATATCGTAGGCTCAAATTCCTTGCGTACCGATCCGGATAAAGTAGCAAGCATGGTTAATTATGCGAGACCTACTAATACTACAGAAGTTAAGCGCTTCGTAGGAATGTGTTCATGGTACAGACGTTTTATCGAGAATTTTTCTACCTTGTTGTCGCCTATTAATGATCTTTTGAAAGGACGAAAAAAAGGACAATCGATAGATTGGACAAAGGCAGCCGAAGAATCTTTTATAAAGATTAAGAACTATTGGTTTCAGCTCCCATTTTATCCCAACCAGACTTTTCCCAACAGTTTTATATTTCTAGTGATGCTTCTAATACTGGTTTAGGGGGCGTCCTAACACAGAAAATCAATGGTGAGGAAAGGGTGATAGCGTATGCCAGTAGGAACTTTATCAAAGGCTGAACGTAACTATTCGGTTGTTGAAAAAGAATGTTTAGCAGTACTCTTTAACATCGAAAAGTTTCGACCTTACATAGAAGGTGTTCCTTTCACGGTCATAACAGATCATTATAGCTTATTGTGGCTTAATTCTATTAAAAACCCTAGTGGCAAACTAGCGCGTTGGGCGATTAGGCTGAGACAACACACGTTTACTTTAATTCATAGAAAAGGAGTCCACAATGTTATTCCTGACGCTTTGTCAAGAATCCCAGATCATACAGCGGACGAAAACAGTCCTAATGCACAGTTTGGCGTAAGAATTGATACAGTAGATGTAGATCGCATTGACCATGGTACGACAATTTACGGCAGCAAATTAAAGAATCTCCTCAAAATTTTCCACAGTGGAAGGTGGAAAATGATTTCGTGTACAAATTTATCCCAAACCAGTTGCCTTTAAAAAATTAATGTACCCGAGTGGAAAATACTAGTTCCTAAACCACAGAGAGAGGAAGTTATAGACATGTGTCACACTCCTCCTACTTCTGGTCATTTTGGCTTTTATAAAACTCTTCACAGGGTTCAGGAACAGTATTATTGGCCAAAAATGCGTTTTGACATCGTAAAGTTTGTGAGGACTTGTGAAGTATGTGGAGCGCAGAAATCTCCAAATACACTACCTATGGGACTGATGGGAAAAGAGAAAACGGTTAATTACCCTTTTCAAGTCATAGCAGCTGATCTAGTAGGCCCATTCCCACGTTCAAAAAAGGGAAAATAAATGGCTTCTCGTGGTTTCTTGCTGGTTTACAAAGTATACCATGCTATTTCCTTTGAAAAGCTCTAAAGCTGGATATATAGAGAGAATTTTGGAAAATAATGTCTTTCTAATCCACGGTGTTCCATCGCTCTTGATATGCGATAACGGTACTCAGTTTACCTCTAAGAGTTTTAAGAGCTTAAGTGAAACTTATGGTTTTAACATCCGTTTTTAATCCCGTGTACTCTCCCCAATGTAATTTTGTGGAACGTAATAACCGAACAGTCGGGACCGCTTTAAGAAGTTACGTGGATTCACATGACACTTGGGATAGCAATATTTCCAAAATCCAACAAGCGATAAATACCGCGAGACACGAAGTAACAGGGTTCACACCGTCTTTCTTAGTTTACGGCAGACATATACCTCTATCTGGATCATATTATAAAAACTTAGACTTAGATGGATGTCAATGCTGACAGCGAAAAATAATTCCGGGGTAACAGGGGCGCGTACGCCGAAAATTTAAAGGGTCTAAAAGATATTTTCACCGACGTGCGTAGTAGGATACATAAGGCTTATGAGCGGAACAGTAAGTCTTACAACCTTAGAAAAAAGGGATTTTTCCTTTAAGATAGGTGATCACGTTTGGCGAAAAAATAAAATTCTTTCCAGTGCAGCTGATAAATTCACATCTAAGTTGGTACCTAAGTATGTGCATTGCGTGATTAGAGAAAAGATTTCGGATTTAGTTTATGGTTTAGTTAATTTAGATGGGACTAAAGTAGGACGATGGCATATTAAAGACTTAAAACCATTCAATGAACCTAACCCTAATGAAAGTTTGTCAGAAGAAGAATAATTTATATTTACACTATCTTAATTGCTTTGTTTATTTTTTTTTGATGTTGCTCTGTAGAGGTGACGACCTCGTCTTTTTTGACTGTTATAAAAGTTGAGCTGAGGATAGCTTACTTTTATAGTTTTTGCTAAGGTTTTGGGTATTGGCCATATCCCAAACTTAGGTTGATTGTAGTTGATGTTTAGCATCGACTCAGCTGTTGCGAGCTTGCGAAAGAGTCACACTCAGGATATATCATAAGACTGGTATGTTGGTGGTCGCGGGATTTGATTTGCTTATGACCCCAAATAATATCCAGTTCTTGACACTTGGAAGCGAAATTTTGATTAGAGGCAATCCAAGGTGATCTTGAGTTAGGACAAGCGCAGGATGAAGCTCGTGTTGTATGATGTAGAGTCAAAATGTATAAGAGCAATTTCAAAGTTTGTTACCCGAGTGGGTGTATTTTTATTACCTTAGTGGTATATTTTGGGTGCAATTAAGAGTAAATTGATTTTGGTTTATCCAGTAAGTCTAAGACTTGGATTATTTTGATTTAGATCTTCTTCTGAATTGACAAACTAAGGGTATTTTCTATTTTTTTTTCAGAGCCGTTTAAACGTTACCTTTGAGTCACAAATTTTTTAAAAATTTTTTTGCATAGGCTCATAGGCGTCTGATGAGTTTTTTCGGTTTACTATCAGATTGATAGAAAATTGAAGTTCTGCAGGAGAACTAAAGGCTGATCATTTACAGGAGATGAGAGAGCAGAGTAAGACAGTCGTTTCACAAAGAAATGATCAAAAATCTGATACCGAGATGAGAACCTTGTCAAGAGAGGCTAAGCGCAGTGAAGGAAGATTCCTAACCGAATTTTTAGATTTCCAAGAGGTAATCTAGAAGTTTGGGCTGACAGAAAACGGTTATGCCTGATACCTGTAGCAGTTTCTTCTAGAGGCTATTGTTTAGGGAGACGATTAACACCATGATCGAATATTTTAGCTGTCAACGATGTTTTCTTCTTGTTTCTGATTAAGCTGGGAAAGCTCTTGTCGTCTTCAAAAGTTTTGTTGCGTTGCCACCGGAAAAATTGAGCAATTTTTGTTTCATGTAGCCTTTTTAAGCTCATTTTCGTTTTTTAAAATTTCGTTAGAAGCTTGGTTAAGTCAACCTTGTAAACCTTTTAGGTTGTATCCCATGAGTTATCTGTTTTTACAGGCTGTGATGCACCGGGTGCTAACAGATGCCGTTACGACGTTTGGCAGGGAGTTAGTCTTCCTGAGGAACAGACTGATTGGAAGGGTAGTCTATGGGGGGTGAACGTTTGACCTTTGGGACCTTTAAAGGTTTTGTTACCCAATGGTTATTTCTATTTGAACCAAAGGAGAGCCTAACTACTGTAGTCGACCTCAGCTCCAATTAGCCTATTAGTGGTGACAGGCTGTTGGCAGTAGTGTATTTCGGAACACCCTATTGATTAATTTTTTTGACTTATGGTGGTGGTGTGGTAGACACCGTTTTAGTTTAGTGGATGCTATAATCTACTCCCTTTTGTTGGTGGACTCCAGGGTCACCAATTCTGTATTTTTTTTGTCTCCACCTTTCAGTATATCGTGGTGAAGTGTTTGTCTCCTGTTATGTGGGATGGATTGAATGTTTTTTCGTTGTTGTTCTAGGGCGAGACCAGTACACGAGGGTTCTTCATGCAACTTGAAGAGGCGCAATGCTGGTTAAGTTTTATTTCTCTGTGTAGCCACCCTGAAGAATGACGGAGAGCGTTTTTTTCTGGCTCATGTTTCTAGGCAGATTTGTCACTTTGGTTGCGGTGTGCCGAAGATTTGTTTAGCTTTTGCTAAGAGCTTTCACCAAGCTCAGTATGGAGTTATCATAACCAAGAGTTAGGGATTTGAACTCCTGTATATATTTCTGTATATATTACTGTACATATTTCTGTATATATTTCGGTGTATGTTGGTTGCCTGAGGGCATGTGCTCAAAATGCGAGATTTTGAGTCGTTTTGCTTATGGACTCCCATATATAGGATTATGACTTTAGGGAGGTCCTATTTCGAGACTTGCTGTCTCATATAGTTATGTTAGGAATGTTTCCTTGAATGTTAGTTGCGCGCGGACTAATCATTCTGTTCTTAGTGAACATTGCTTTTTGAAGCAGGATCATTCAGTTTGGTGAATTTTAGCTTTTATAGCTATTCACTGTGTTTGGGGTGAATTTTAGCTTTTATAGCTATTCACTGTGCCTATAGTGGTATTGTTAGCTTTTATAGCTGCTCACTATGTTAATGGCGGGATTGTTCTTTTAGAACGCAGACTTTGTGTAGTCGAGGACTATTTACAGAGTGTTTTCTTGGCGAGGAGCCGAGTTTTTTCTGGCGATATACCAGAAATGTTTTCTTGGCGAGGAGCCGAAGTTTTTTCTGGCGATACCAGAGTGTTTTGCTGGCGATGTACCAGAATGTTTTCTTGGCGAGGAGCCGAGGTGTTTTCTGGCGATCAACCAGAGCGTTTTCCCTGGCGACTTTAGCATGTCTGGATGTCTTAGGACGTCGACATTGCGTTATAGAGTGCGATTATCTGGCGATACCAGAGTGTTTTGTTGGCGATGAGCTGACGTGTTTTCTGGCGATCAACCAGAGCGTTTTCCCTAGCGATTTTAGCATGTCTAGATGTCTTAGGACGTCGACATTGCGATATGGAGTGCGATTATTTTCTGAGTGCGACTAGTAGTGATACTAGATTTAGAATGTTCTCTTAGCGATGAGCTAGAGCATGGATAGCGATTTTTCCCGAGCGTTTGCCTGGATATTTATCCAGATTTTTTTTTTGGCCTAGTGCTAAATGGTCTGACAAGACTTTTTCCTTTTAGTGTAAGTGTTTGCACTAGAATCATTTTTTTATTTTTTTTCTTTATTTAAGAATTTTTATAAATTTCTTTTGCTGAAATAAAAAAATTTTCAGACAATCCTTAAAAGATTTTAAGGGGGGTGTTCATATTTTATTTCAGTTCACTTTTTTTGATTTAGACAAGTCTAGACAGTTTTTTTTTGTTTTGGTAACAATAACAGAGCTGATTTCTTTTATATAAGAAGACCGCGATTGTTACTTTGAACAGGTATTTCTTATGTTCATGCAAGGATTTTTTATTTGCTTTTTGATGTACTTAACCTTAGTGCTTAATTAAGTTAAGTCTAGTTATAAGATTCTTGTGTACATGCAAAAATTTTCATTTGGTTTTCATTGTACTTAATATTAGTGCTTAATAGAATTAAGTCTAGTAGTAAGGACCGAAGTTTGTAATTTTGTTTTAAGTTCTGACCTTAGTATTAAGTGATAGTGTACCACTTTGTACCTTTTCATCAGTAGCCTTAGTTTAATAGACTAGTGTAGTCTATTTCTTTTTGGAAGGGGGTAAATGTAACATTCATTTTTTCCTGGATTTTAAGACCATGCAATGTTACTGATTTTTCACTTCAAATTGTATTTATTTTTATTTTAAAATATCGACCGGTATATTAAACAAAAGTTTCAGGACATTCAGTATATACTGTGTGTGGTGCGGGTTGCTGATCGAACCTACCGCCAGGCCGCGATTGGCGAAATGTTTGACCCGGAGTTTTGATTGGAGCGTCCGGATATTACCGGCAAAAATCGCACGATTATTTAAGGGCCTGAGAAACTACCAGAGAGGCTTTTTTCGATCGAGCCGCAGACCAGGCAGTACCGTCTAGCCGAGAGGCTATTTTCCATCTAGCCGAAGTAGGCTAATTTTCTTCAGAGCCGCAAAGTAAAAGTACCAGTTTCGACAATAAAAGCTGTAGTGAGCTTTCTAAGTGTTAAGAAAAAGTGTGAAATCGGGGCGAAGTCCATCACAGCAGGACTGAAAAACAGTAAGTCAACAAAACTCCTCCCTCCAATAGACTTATTTAAGAGCAGTGCATTAACAGCAATGAATAACAGACAAAAAAGTGAAGTGTAAAACACGATGTCTCGCCTTCGGGGGTTGTAAAAGTTTAAAGTTTAAATGTAACAACTACTATTTAGGCTAGAATTTTTTGGTATAACTGTAAAGGTTAGAACTTTTTATTTTCATTTTAAAAAACATGAATAAATTCTTTTTTTTGTTGATTAAAGCTAGTGTCTCACTGAATATTTATTTCTCTTTTCAGGATCAGTTGTACTAGACCAATTCTTTTTAGTAATATCCATAAAACACTTCAGTTTTTTCTCATTTTTCTTAGCTGAAGTTAAATCCTTTCTATTTTTTTTTTAAAATGAGTGGTGCCCAAAAAAAGTCGTACAACTGAGGTTTCTTTAAAAATAGAATTAAATTCCAAAAAAGACGTACAAAAATTATCTCTTACCCATATCTCTCTACCAAGGAAAACTGAGCTAGTATTTCTTTAATTTCTTTAGTTCTTTTAAAATCAGGTTTCACTCAATTCATTATCAGAAATTAAAGCGGGGCTGCAAGAAAATTGTGCTCAAGCTTGGGGCGTCCAGTATTTAAAAATGTTACAAAATGGACGCAGTCTACATGGGGCGAAAAATAAAGCAAAATTAGCACACCTTACAAAATTGCGCTCAAGCGTGGGACAAACAACTTCTCACAGGGTACGGAAAAAGATGCCTCAAACTGAGGACAGTTTAGCATGTCATAAAAGACGTCACAATATATATTTTTGAAGTCGTGTTTTCATAAGTTTTCATTTGACACACCAATCAAGGACCTTCTTTGGAAGGTAGTTTTGATTAAGCCCTTAAGTCAAAATTTATCTTTCAAAACTATGATTAGGCCATCAATTCCTATATTTATGACAAATTTCAACTTTCGATGTCGAATAGTTTCGGAGAAAATCGGCTGTGATAGACAGACACCGAAGTGATTTCATAAGTGATCCGTTTTTCAATTTTGAAATGGACACTAAAAAGTACACATATAATACTTGGAATTGGAAAGAAACCTATAGAGTGTGAGCAATGTTACTTTAAGTAAAGGGGTCGTTAAATATTATATAATTCAGGTTAAGTTGATTTTGGTGACAGTAACCAAGTAGAATTTAACTCCACAAAACCTAGGCGGCAGTTTTTTTCTAAAATAGTTGACGTTGCTGAACCCGACATGGTTATGTCGGGGCACTCGATTCTGTGGTCGATACCTGTTGTAAATTGAAAAGATAACTGCAACATCCTTTGGTTTTAACAATACACATACTCTACCGTCAGGAAGTATCTGCCCACCTAAAAATTTCAATGTAACTCCCAAAATTTAATACCTAATTAAACCCTTTTATTACATTAGGTAAATTTAATTGTTCTTAATAAGTGTCCATCATAAAATTGTGTAGGCCTTTTTAATGAAACCATAAATTAAAAACCAATTAGAACAAATTTCCAAGTTTTGCATGATAATCGTTTTGAGGTGATTTCTGAGAATTCCAGTTGAAGTAAGAACTAGTTTCTAGGGATTATGGAAATTCCTAGTGACATTTTATGATAAAAATTACGCTGTAAATACCATTGCCCTTTTGGAAATTAACCATTCGCAAACAGTACTTTGTCATTGATACAGGCTCAACTGTTTCGTGAAAATGGCAAAAACGAAAGATGTTTCCGTTGAAAATCGGGCTCTGATAAATGCGAGACATCAAAATGGTCACTCGAGTCGATAAATCGCGAGTGACATGTGAGTGGCAAGGAGAACGGTGGACTACATCGTAAAAAATTTTGTGCAGGACATGGAATTCCAACCAAAAACGTTCAGGAAGGCCTCGGAAAACGTGTCCCGCTGAAGGCAGAGCTATAACAACGTCCAGCAGGACGTAATCGCCGCCTAACCGCACCAGAAATCACGGCTCAAGTAAACCTGGAGCGGCCCATCCCCATTAGCGTGACAACCGTGAAGAACAGGTTAGCAGAAGGTGGACTACACGGGAGAGTTGCAGAGAGGAAACCACTTCTTAGGCAAGTGTATACACGTAAACGACTAGAATGGGCTCGAGAATATGAAAATTGGACATCTGAACAATGGAATTCAGTCCTTTGGAGCGACGAATCTAAATTCGAAATTTTCAGTGAAAATCGACGAGTTTACGTGCGGCAGTCAGCTGGAGAGAAGATGTTGGAAGCCTGTCAGTTGCCTACAGAAAAACATGGTGGAGGTTCAGTAATGGTTTGGGGTTATTTTGGCAACGGTAAAGTTGGAAAAATCTTTAGGATAGAGGGAATCATGCGAAAAGAACAGTATCAAGAAATTTTGCTAACTTATTTGAGAGATATTTTTCAGGGGAAATTTATTTTTCAGCATGACAACGACCCTAAACATTTTGCTAAAGAAATTAGAGAACTTTTGGACCAGTGGAAATCCGATGACGTCCTGGAAGTGATGACTTGGCTTCCACAATCACCCGACTTGAACCCCATCGAATTGATGTGTGGTACCATTTGGACAGGTGTGTTCGAAAACTCAATCCAACATCAGATAATCACTTGTAGGAACTTTTACATGCAGAATGGATTAAAATAACCGAAGAAACTCTGAAGAAACCACTGGACAGAATGCCGAAACTCTGTAAAGCGGTAATTAAAAACAGAGGAGGTCACATAGATGAAAAAAATCCTGGAAAATCATGAATATTTTTCTTATTTTCTAGATTGTAAATAATATGAAAATAAATAAAAATTCATTAAAATTAACAAATAATATTATCTGGGTTTCTGTTGTCTCGGGACTAAAATAACTAGCTGGGCAGTATTTTCTGACGGTAGTGTACCTCAAAAATGGAGTGTGTGTATCAAAATCAGTTTCAATATGTCAAAGTGCATAGAGATACACTATTAAAATTCTAGGTACAAGACGAGACTATTTATCATACGATTTCTTCAGAAAATGCAACGATTTCGTGATGGTCCCGCGGCTTCCTGGACTAACCACTGCTATTTCTAAGTAAGTCTAAGTACGCATAACTCAAAACTATTTG
The DNA here is from genome assembly GCA_019049505.1 of Pachyrhynchus sulphureomaculatus. Classification (NCBI taxonomy): domain Eukaryota; kingdom Metazoa; phylum Arthropoda; class Insecta; order Coleoptera; family Curculionidae; genus Pachyrhynchus; species Pachyrhynchus sulphureomaculatus. The sequence goes on from JAHKBH010003038.1 coordinate 19,452, forward strand.
ATTTTTAGCTTACATCTTTGGACCAAAAAAATCGCCTTTTTTCGACATTCTCCTTTGTAGTCTAAGAGCCCGCGACTGCCAGACCTTCGGTAAGTAATAAAAGCTAAAAGTTTCTCTACGTATGTCCACAATACAGGTAAGAACGATCCCCGACTATAAAACTTAGGTCGCAGTGGCTTTGGCAGGTAACAGGTAGTAAAGGTGTGTAAAATTATGCCTCAAATTCAGTATAGTATAAAGCTCAGTTTTTATGTATTATTGTATTCGTAATAATCTTATAAATCGCCTCGTCCACTGCCAGACACTTAGTACGGTTGCAACCCCCTGCCAGACACCCTTAAAATATAGTTAATTGTAATTATACTTACGTTATAGTATAAAAGCTGAACTTTATATATGTTATTTGGGAAACTATAAAATGATGTTTCCTCAGTAGCCAGACACTTTCGATAGCTCCCCCATCTTGCCAGACACATTCAAAGTACTGTAGGTGCGAGCGCGAGGGATATATATGTAAGCGGGTGCGAGTGAAATAGTGCGTTCGGTCAATGGCGATCTTTTACTGCGCATTAGCTGTCTTTTATTCTGTATTGTGTATTGTGTGGTGAACTGTTATACGTACAGTAAACGTTTTATTATTTATTTGTGCAGTTTATGAAATAAGTGTGATCCAGTTGTAATAAAGTGTTATCATGGAAACGGAAGGCAAAAAATTAATTTGTTTTGTTTGTAAAAAAAAGTGATGGCAAAATAACATTGTTTTCTGAAGAGACATTAAAAAAAAGCCAAACTATTTTGACAGTCAGAAAAAAACACAACTTCAAATATAAAAACATTATTTTGCGTGATGAATATACAGATGGTGGTTATTATAATCCTGCATTATTCAGGAAAGGAAAATTACAACCGTACAAACTATTGAAAAAATTTGACGAATTCCAGAAAGCTTTCATTAAGTTCGGTGACAGCGAATTAATTGAAACTAAAGATGAACAAGAAAACGTCTTTAATACTATTCAGATATTTATATGCAATATATACAATGTTGGTAATATAATTGATGTTGATGCATCTAGACTTCAAATGTTCATAGATTCGTATACAGTCTCTGAAGCTTTTAATCGAAAAAAAAATGCGAAATTTCGAAGCTAGCAGTTTACCACCTTGTAAAAGTGAACTATTACAGCAATTTTTGCGAGCAAATTATATTTGTACTATTTGGAACAATGCTCACCTGAAAAAAACCAACTTCCTATAAACCAGAAAAATAATGGTTGGGTACTGGAAAATGACCAATACCATTTTAAATGGTTTGAAGGGGATCAACTACCAAATTATGTCAGTGATTCTCTAAGTACTTTGTCAGGTATGTAATTATGATATTAAATTATTGTAGATAAATTTGTGACTATTCGTAATTGTGTTAACTTGGTTTAATTATTACAGAAACTGCCGAAGAAGGCAATAATGATAACGACCAATCCACAGACTGGAGTAGCGGTGATGAGGGTAATGAAGATATCGACGACAACGATGAAAATAATTGAATATTTTTTTGAATTTAATAATACATGTTTGAAATATTATTTTTTTACTTTGTATACAATGGCTATAAGTATAATCAAACTCCTTTTTCATTGAATTTCTTACTATCAAAATAATTATTCCCTCCTTATAGTAAACAAAATCTTTTATAAAATATTGAAATTTTTATTGGATTAAATATTTAAATGAAGTTTACAAAACTCTAAAACGTATTTGATTACACTATTGGATTGTTGATTTAATAATTTATTAACATGAAAATTTTACTGAATAATTTTTTGAAAATTTATTTTTTAGTCCCTAATAATTTTATATAATAAATTTTCTTCATAAATCTAGAAAATAGTTTACCACAGAATAAGAGACAGTCTGGCAAGATGGGGGGAACTATCGAAAGTGTCTGGCTACTGAGGAAAACATCATTTTATAGTTTCCCAAATAACATATATAAAGTTTAGCTTTTATACTATAACGTAAGTATAATTACAATTAACTATATTTTAAGGGTGTCTGGCAGGGGGTTGCAACCGTACTAAGTGTCTGGCAGTGGACGAGGCGATTTATAAGATTATTACGAATACCAAACATAAAAACTGAGCTTTATACTATACTGAATTTGAGGCAAAATTTTACACACCTTTACTACCTGTTACCTGCCAAAGCCACCGCGACTCAAGTTTTATAGTCGGGGATCGTTCTTACCCGTATTGTGGCCATACGTAGAGAAACTTTTAGCTTTTATTATTTACCGAAGGTCTGGCAGTCGCGGGCTCTTGCTCTATTGACCATCTCCTGCTGCTTTCCTTGTGAAAGCCATACCGACAGTTGTTAATAATATTAAATCCTTTCAGATATTTTAAAAGACGTTGATAACCTTTACCATAAATAATTAAATAGAAAATAAATATTTCCTAATGGTTTTATTAAAAATTCCAGGGAGTAAAAATTCTTATAAAAATACCAACATAAAAATGGACGGATAATGAGAATTTTTATATGTATCACTTAACTATCAGGTCTAGGTAGCAATTCCATAACAAGTGTATGCTTTAAAACTTATCGACAAAAAATTACAAGCTTAACGTATAACTGTTACATGCCCGTTTACAACTTAGGTAACTGTTTATTGAAGATAAAATGATGAAAATAAATGCGGTTTTTTATCTGTTAGTTAAAATTGTAAAAATCAAGAAGGTTTCTGCTAAATAGATTTTTAAAATTTACTCCGAAATTTCCTTATGGAATTGCTACCAGAGTTTCTTGTACAATGTCTCCATGAGAAATTACAAAATTATATTAATGTTTACAATAATTGTAGTTACCTATAAAAAAAAAGATTAAGAGATTATAACACTATTAATATTCAGTTTTTATCTGTACATCAAAAATTCGAGGAGCACTATAATCTAAGAATATATAAGCTACGTTGAAACTAATAAAAACAGATCGCCATTATTTTTACAGTGTCTCTTTTTACATAAACATTCACTGAAAGGGTGTAAAAACTAAACGTGGTCTAGTTCAAATGCAAGCTAAAACTTCGACTGGTCGGTTAATCCTTGTTAGTTTTTTGTATCATAAATGTCACCAGATTTTTAAGACAATTAGAACAGATAGGACATGCGTACATTGGGACCGAATGCCGATAAGGTGGCCATAAGTCCCTAAAATGAATGTTCGATTGAGGGATTTTTCAAGCTCTAGGTATGTGGGTTGGTACCTGCGCTATTCGAAACGACCGGTTATAATAATCAAGTGTGCACACGTGGCTCTTGACACCTATTGTTGTTAGAGCGTCGAGCAGGCCAGATTCTAAGCTTGTTCTGTTTGAGTTAGACAGGCAGATTCAATTGCGCTCAAATGTTTTGTATCTGAAGTTGATTTAATTTCGTGAAATGGATTCTCCGAATAAAAGTGAGTACATTTAAACGATATAAATTAATTACAATAAAATTTGATTATCATTTAATTATTGTAACGTTTAAAATATCACTTTTTTAGAACTTTTAGTTTCAAACATCAAAATTAAAATATACATAAGTTAAAAGTCCCACGACATCCCAGTGTCAAACCAATTTTATCGTGTTTTCTAACTATTTTTTAATAATATAGAGGCAAAATCAGCTGCCCGCACTTGCACATTTTTTAAAAATAAATTTTATGTAAAAAAGTATGAACAATGTTATATCTATCTTTATAATACATAATAAATCCGTGTTAATTTTCATTTAACACTAGTTAACTGAAACATTTTGTTTTCACATTTTTAATTTCAGATCCTTATCAGCGACATCGAAAAGCCCTGTAGTCAAAATTTCATGAAAATATGACAAAAATTATCATTTTTTCTCTGCATATCGGATCGCCATATTGTTTTTCACATTTTTAATTTCAGATTCTCCATCAGCAACCTCGAAGAGCCCTATAGTCGAAATTTCATGAAAATATGACAATTTTTATCAATTTTGTCCGCCATATTGGAGCCGCCATTTTGTTATTTATATTTTTTATGTCAGATTCTTAATCAGCGACCCTCAAAAAACCAGATACGCAAATTTTCACCTTCATATTTTGGCCATCTTTTCGGGTTTTGGTCCCAATGTGATGCGGTAGGAATTCTAACACAATTTATCGTTTTTATTGATTTCATAACAAAGAAAAACGAACAATAAAACTACTTAATTACTTTCTTAACTGTCACTAAATATTACAGTCCCTGGCCAAATTATTAGACGCACTGTTTCTTAAGAGTTTTTATGCAATAATGGTATATTTAAACTACAATATTATTGATTTTTATTTAAAAGAATTGTTGTAGACTACATATTTGTATTTATTTTTAAACATATGGTAACACTGTGTTGACAAAGTGATCCATGAACGTAAAATAAGTACAAACCTGTATCAGTCGCGATCGGAATCGAGTCAGGTACGGACGTGTTTCTGTGGCTTTATGGATGGAGTGTGATTGTTTGTTTAATAGTTTTATACTACTCAGTTATTAGTTTATTTTGTATGCAGTGTTTTAAAAAAGTAATTGGACTATTTTCATTATGGGTAGAAAAGGCGATCTTTCACCACGTAAAAAAGCTGAAGTGAAGGCCCTTGTGATTGCGAAAACATTTACAAACCGAGAAATATCACGAAGATTGGAGGTTTCTGAAGCTAGTGTACGACGCATAAAAAAGAAAATTGAGTCAGGGAAGGAATTAAGCCCGAAAAGAAAGAAAAGATGCGGTAGAAAACCAATTTTCACTCCACGGTCAGAGAGATGTGTGAAGAAAATTTGTGTAGGAAAACAGATTTGCTACCACAAAGGTAATAAAATCACAACTCCAGGATGCTAGCGTAAATGCTTCTGAGCGCACTGTTCGAAGAAATTGAAAGAATTAGATTTTAAGGCCTGTCGCGGCCCCGCCAGGAAGCCCAAGTTAACAGCTGCAATGAAAGCAAAGCGCCTGAAGTGGGCCAAACAATGGCAAGACAAAGATGTGGACTTCTGGAGATCGGTAAGATACAGCAATTTAATCAATAATTGATACATTATTATCATTTTCAGTTAAATAAAGCAAATAAACATGGAAGTTTATATATTTTTCCTATTTTTGACAGGTCTGCTTCAGTGACGAAAGCACATTCGAAATTTTGCAGAATAAAGCTCAGTATGTGCGTCGTCGTCATGGAGAAAAGTTTCATCCCGATTGTGTCGTCCCGACGGTTAAACATCCCACCAAAGTGATGATTTGGTCAGTCATCAGCGGCAAGGGCACTGGACGTCTGTACGTCGTCAAAGGAATAATGAGGCAAGATCAGTACAAAGAAGTATTACAAAATCGGTTGATTCCGCAGCTCAGAGAATGGTTTCCAAATGGGGAAACCATTCACTTTCATGCAAGATGGAGCTCCCTGCCACACTGCTCGGTCTGTTAAAGCTTTTTGGCAGGAAAAAATATCCCTCTGTTGGATTGGCCGGGTAATAGCCCTGATATGAACCCCGTGGGAGCTGATGAAAAGAGAAGTGGCTAAAGATGTGATTACCAACAAACCCAGCTCCTAGAAAAGATTATTTATGTGTGGAATCATCATCCTCAAATGCAGGAGACAGTACAATCTTGCATTGATAGCATGCCGCGCAGAATTAAAGCTTTGATAGCGGCTAAAGGTGGCTCAACTAAATATTGACTTTTACTAACATTAATTTCACTTTTCTTTAAAACTTAATAAACTTATGCTTTTCTAAATTAATGCTGTTTTATTTATGTCAAATAAATAGGTAATTGATTGGATAATATAAAAATAAAAAACAAATCAATTTAAAAATAATAAAACGGTACAATATCACTCGGTAATTAATATTTTACATGAAATCTTGCAGTGCGTCTAATAATTTGGCCAGGGACTGTATTTGTAAAGATTTTACAATTGCGTTATCGCGATTTTCGTAGTACAACTACATTGTCAAACGCTTAACTAAGACTAAAACAGATTTTTGGTATTTTATGTTTATATGATAAACAGATGTGGGTCTATTATATGTTAAAAAAGTTTGAACAAAAGGGAATTTGCTACGTCTAATTGACTATTCAGTAAATTTATATTATGGTCCTTTGAATGTCTGTAAATTTCTATAGATTCTAAGAAGTTGAGTTTTGACCCTTTAGGTGCCATATGGAGTATTTGTAAACAATCGATATTGGGGGAAAAGTATATCGATTGTTTACAAACTTTTTTAACATATAATAGACCCACATCTGTTCATCATATAAACATAAAATACCAAAATCTGTTTTAGGCTTAGTTAAGCGTTTGACAATGTAGTTGTACTACGAAATCGCGATAACGCAATTGTAAAATCTTTACAAATATATTTACTGACAGTTAACAAAGTAATTAAGTAGTTTTATTGTTAAAATGTACTGTCACAAAATAACGGACCACTCAATCAACTCTTTAAAGAAAAACGAAGTTTTTAATCTTGAATCATGATCGTAACGTTAGTTAAGTTACGAGTGCTTTTGTTAAGTTAGAAGCCTATCTGTCTCACGCGATTGCTGTCGGTATCGAAGCTAACACGACAGCGACACATTTTTAATGTAAGGTTATAGATATGATCGTTAAAATCTCTCACGGCAGTCACTCTCGTAGAACACAACAATAATGCCACATTAGACAGTGTTAAAATTCAAGATTTTTATTGAATGAGGCAGAAAATATCTTATCATACGGGGTAAGAGTGGAATTGCAAGACATGCAACTGCAACTAATTTGAAAGAATATGTTTATATTCTTTTTTCGATTTTTCTCTATATTTCAAATCCCTAAAAAGCCTAACCTAGTATATTAAGCGTATTATTTTAGACAGCTAAAATTCACTTTTACAGAGATAAGGATAGTTGCTATTCTAATTCTTCTTCCTATGTACAAAATTGGAGCGGATGCTATCATGGCATTTACAGAAGCTTATAGTGTTTGCAACTAGAACACTGAATGATTGAATCCAGGGTTTTAATTTACAAGAGTAAAAAGTTCTGAAGATGCCTCGTGCAACTGTGAGGGAAACATAGGAAAGTTACTCCACACTGACACGGCCTAATCCCACCAACTGAGATTACCCATGTACGAAATTAATAACTAAACTACTGTAGTAAAAGAAAATCAAAAAAGAAAGTTTCCCATAAATAATAAAAATCATTTTAGAAATTTTAGTTGCAACAACAACAAATTTGCAAATCATTTTCATTTTATTTTAATAACCTGTACGTACTACTCATAGTAAATCATTTTTGTAACACGAGTTATGGAATTTAGCAACTTGCAATTTGCACCTGCAAGGTAAACTGTACAATCAGTAATTCCACCCTAAATCCGTAATGAATTTATTATTGTAAAGTGTTATGGTCTTTGGTGAATGATTCTTTGCATGCACGTCATAAATATCTGAATATAGTGTAAACATTCGTCTATATTATTCTTCTTGTCGACTTAAAAACTTAAAACCGTAGTAGGTCTTCTGTCATCTGAGGTTATTTACGACTTTCGGTCTATTATCTGTCTCGGTTATTTGTACATATGCAAGAGAGACAGCGAACAACCTCGAATTTGGGTATAGCTTCATGTTTTAGAAGCCAGTACCACCGAGTTTATAGGCAACAAGAATAATCGATAATTCTTTGACGGACTGAGGTTACGTCATCTTCATGTTTAATTTTTGGAAGTGTCTAAAGCACGGTTCATTGGACGTCGACATAATAAAAATTGCTGCACCGTCCACGTTTTGTGTGGGGGGAATTGTGGTATCCAGGAAGAGTCTTTGTAAAAACAATTTTTAAATAAATAAAGCCGCATTACGGAAGTTTTACCATAAAATCAAACATAACCAGAATTTCTCACCACTGTGTAGCAATTTTTATTCAACGTATATTGGATCATGCAGTAGGCACTTCCTTAATTTTTACGGCAAACGGTTACTATCGTTTCTATCCCATTATTGAATTTTGGAATATACTTGCTAACTAATAAATAGTTCTATTCAGAGCTCTAATATTTGTGGAATATTGACCAAATACTCTTTATATGAAGCCACCAAAATGCCTGGAAAACGTTTTGAATAGTCAAGCAAGAGATTTTGTGGCGAAATTAATAGTGTATTTTACATTGGAGAGGGATAGCAAGGGTCCTTTTATATCTCTTAATGTTGAATAAGAGGTAAATAAATCACATAGGTATATCTGTTTAATGTTCTGGTTCCAGAGAGTCGCTGCTGTTTTACAGATTAGTACGAGAACTGTAGCGAGCATCAAAATTCGTAGTGATAAGAATGAACCGCTTTCAACATCTGGAAAATCACGACCAAGGAAACAAGCTAAGACCCATAATCTGAGTAAAAGTTCTAAAATGGACGTTCGTAATACATTATATGACATGTATGCACAAAGTACGTAGCTATTGATATCTATAGGTTTAAGTGAAATCGAAAGTAAATCATATTGTACTTTTAGAAAAACATGTTACTATTAACAACTTACGTAAAGAACTGCGACAAAAAGAGCTAATTAATGTCAGTTATGGAACTCTTCGAAGATTACTTCTGGATTTGGGTTTCAAATTTAAGAAAGATGACAAAAGACGAGCATTAATGGAGACACCAAGAATTTGTTCAATGAGGGCAGTTTTTCTTAGAAAGTATATGGAAAACAAAAAATGCACACATTGCCCGTCAGCTGGTTTTCATAGACGAAACATGGATTTTTTTAAAAGACAGTCAAAGGAAATCATTGCAGGATAACAACACTAAAGTGTGTTCGTAGGCCTGGGGGATGTGATGGTAAAAGGTTTATTGTTTTACATGCTCGACATGGTGGGGGTTTTGTGGAAAATGCCAATTTACTATTTGCTAGCAAGTCAAAGTCACTTGATTACCATGGAGAAATGGATAGTGAAATCTTTACCATCTTTAATTATAATGGATAATGTTTCATACCATTCAGCTGAAGTGGAAAACAGCCATCTTCATCATGGCAAAAAAAGAAGAAATTCTCGATTGGTTAGAGAAGAATAGTTTACCAACATAACAGATGTTTAAGACAGAATTGATAGATATTGCAAAAGCTTATAAAAAAAATCAAACGAATATCATATTCATAAAATTTGGAAAGAGTATGGGCATGAAGTGTTGAGATTACCTCCTTATCACTGTCAATTTAACGCAATCGAGCTGATTTGGGCAAATGCAAAAACATTTTTATAACAAGCATATTGGTGAAGAGAGATATGGAGATAAACAAGTACTTCAGATGTGGCATATGGCCTTAGAAAAGTGTACACCAGAGGTATGGCATGCCAGCGTACCACATATAGAAAACCTGATTCAACAGTGGTATGATCGTGAAGAAATAATCGAAGAGATTCCAGAAATCATTATTCGTGTTGGGAATGATGAGAGCGAGAGTGAAGAATCTACTTCTAGCGATTAATGTCACTATTCAATTAATAATTTAAATATTACTTATTGACACGCCCCCCTGGGCAACATTCCTTGTAAATTTTGCAGGACAAATATAGACTTATCTATCTATCTATTAGTTTGATTTGATAAATCCTATTAAAATTGGATTATACAATTTATATCTCCTATTCATACTTTATACCCTCGTCACGAAATATCTTTCCGTTTTTAAAAGTATTATATTACAGTTCTCTATTTTAAAATTTTATTTAATGAGTTCTACGGTGCAACTTTTTATAATCCTTATATATAAAATTTGATAAAGCTGTGTTAAGTGTATATTGTAATTTCAATACAAATATTACACAAACTTCAAATAACTAACAGATAACAATCGTAAACTTTTCATAAAGTAAATTTACTCACGAAACAATCTAATAGCAACCTAAAAATAGGTGATATTAGACGTTGGATTTATGCAGAGAGGTAAATGTACTTCACAAGTAAGAACTAGGGTGTTTTTATACATCATACACATTTAATATATCCGTAGTTTGCGTTAATTACCAAACCGGATGAAATATTTTAAGTTCTATTTTGACTTTTGAAATTGGCATTTAAAACTCAGACCGCCGACACTGAATTGACAGCCGATTGAATCGTATGAATATTCTTGACGTCGCGTTGATCACATGACTGCAAAGATCCATTGATCAGACTGTAGAATAAAATTAGTCTGTATGTTTCATTTTTGTAGATGTCAAAGATTCATTTTCATTATTAGTATTACTTTCCGTACAAACTTACCCCATACTTTGCACATATAATACATAATATGTTATATACAATATAAACGTAAACAATAAAGTTTGTAAAAAGCATTTCGTATAAAAATTTTAGATTATTAATTATGTTATATAATAAGTACACATTAAAACTACAATATATATTAAAAATAACTTAGCTGCCTACAAATATATTTTGAAAATGATGTTCCCCAACAAAGGGGTTCGCACAAAATTTGTCAATGTTATTACTGACAAGCAGTTAATTTTATTAATGTCATGATTCGTTTTTCCTTATCTCATGGTACGATTTTTACCTAATCTAAGAAAACTGATAAATCAAGCTGCATTAAGCCCCATATCACTTAAATGGCATTGAAAAAAAGCCTATTAACTAAAGCTAAAATATACAAGGTCTTAAAAAAAATATATTCTTGGTTGTCTATACAGGCTAGCAAAACAATATTATGAACTTACATGTAAATCAAGTTTTTTGTAAATTCGTTCGTTTTAAAATAAATATAAGCGAGTCTACCGTAAAAATTGAAAAAGTTACCTATAATAAATATTTATTACCTCAGCATCCTTTGTAATAAATTACCCAATCCAAAAAGGGATGTTTAATTATAGCGGATGAGTTTAATAAATAGTTTCACAATTAGTAAGATCTTAGAAGTTATACTAAAGCGTCAAAGCGACAGTGGCGATTTTGGAATTTATTGTGCTTCAAAGTGCTCGTGAGGTTGTTTTACACCGAATCATTGTTTTTAAAATGACACCAAAAAAGCAGCTGAGCGAACCGCCGCCGAGCGCCGAACAGTGAAATGCACTATGTACTCTATATGAAGAACACTACAGTGGGCGAAAAATCGATAAAATTCGGTATTTCAGGAGTACCCTATACTATAGAAAATATAGCTATTGCTGCAGAAAGGCAAACATGTAGAACAAAACGTCGCCCGCAAAACGAAACCGGCTAGATATCGCGGGATCGTGGAAATGTGCCTCGTCGGGTTTCTAAGCGATGCCATGCATATTTGTTACGTATAACTTCTACATGAGCGGCATTTCTAAAACGCTCGACGAAGGGCATTTAAAGGATCCGGTAGTAGCCCTACTGTTTCGGTTTGGGGCAACATTTTATTCCATATGTTTGTTTTTCTATAGCTCTAGCTATATTTTCTGTGACTATACTCTTTGCAGCAACATGTAATAGGGGAAAACAGTCTAGTCGGCCTAAATCCTCCTTAAATTACTGCTACTTTAAATCAAACTCTTACTGAACCAGTCTGCAGGGTTTAAAGGGATATGGAGGTGACAGGAAACTAAAATTAACACCCAGAAACGAGCAAAACAAATTGTCATGGGCACAGAAAATGAACCATAGATTAATGGAGTCCAAGCCCTTTGAATCGATGAATCGAAATTCCTAATTGTGGATCTAATAGAAGAACCCAACTAACAAAAGGGCTTCATAAGTTCGCACTGTACGAATTATTAAGTACGAAGGTGGCAGCGTCGTGGTGTGGGGATGTTTTTAAGGGAGTAAGCCAGGCAATTTGATAAAAATAGACGAGAAATAAATTTAAAAAAATCCTCAAAAACCACGCAGGAACCCGCCCTGTTATCTGGGCTAATTATTATTGATCTAGATTTTATCTTTCAACAACATAACTAAAAACTCAACCAAAAACTCAACTTAACCTCCTCCAATAAATTAGTATGGGAGAAGTTACATAGGGTTAAAAATAGTTATCAGTCAAGCTTAGGGAATATCTTAAAAATGAATGGGGAAAAGTTTGATGCTGAGTATTAATATAAATTAATAAATACGACACCGAATTTTTACCAAGCGATAATTAATAATAGAGGTGGATAGGTAGACGAATTAATTTTATATAAATATTTTTGATGGGGATATCTGATAGATTTTGTAGACCACAGCTTATTGTGAAATTAGGGCGGAGGGAGATTCACGGATCGAGAACGCACGGTCTGAGAATGTATCCGTTGATCAATGTTGTTCCGACATCATAGTCGCAAACGTTTCGGCAAAGTCTCTTTGGCATTGGATGCTTAATGATCGGGGGTTAACTGTAAACTGGGGGGAAACTCACTCATATTTTATTTTTACATTCGGCACGCGTTTGGTGAACCATGTCATCAGGAGCGATAATTGACTAAATTTCAGAATACAAACTAGACTATTTATTCTAAGCTTGGAATTACTCTAGCGAAACTAATTATACCCGGCATATATATATATATATATATATATATATATATATATATATATATATATATATATATATATATATATAAAGGGTGTTTTTTTTATAGAGATATAAAACTTTAAGTTGGCAACACTTTTTTAAGTGGCGGGCATTTTGTCAGCTGTCAAGTGATTTATGTTTAGTTTGGTTTGGCATTTCAACATGAATAGACTGACGCCTGAACAACGCTTCCAAATTGTGCAAATTTATTTTGAAAATCATGGTTCTGTTCGAAATACGTATCGCGCACTACGTCCATTTTTACGGTCAACATAATCGTCCATCAGAGCAATTAATTCAATTAACTATGGAACGTTTTCGCACCACGCATCCACAGAGACGTCGTACAGTGCGTACAGAAGAAGTCATTGCTGCTGTAGAGCGTAGCGTAGAGGAACACCCGAATCAGTCTATCCGCCATCGTGCACAGGAATTGGATATGTGTCCATCCACTTTATGGAAGATTTTGCGGAACGATCTTGGTTTGCGTGCTTACAAAATCCAACTCGTGCAACAATTGAAGCCACACGATCACCTAGCAAGGCGTAGATTCGGTGAATGGGCCCAAAACAAGATTGCCGTTGATCCCGATTTTCATAAGCGAATTTTGTTTAGCGATGAAGCTCATTTTTGTTTGAATGGATACGTCAATAAACAAAACTGCCGTATTTGGAGTGATGATAATCCTCAAGTGTATGTTGAGACACACCGTTACATCCAGAAAAACTGACTGTTTGATGTGCTTTATGGGCTGGTGGAATCATTGGTCCGTACTTCTTTAAAAAACGGTGCTGGTCAGAACGTTACAGTCAATGGTGACCGCTATAGAGCCATGATTACTGACTTTTTCGTTCATCAATTGAACAACCATGATGTGCAGGAGCTGTGGTTTCAACAAGACGGCGCAACATGTCACACAGCTCGTGCCACAATTGATTTATTGAAGGAAACGTTTGGTAACCGCATAGTTTCACGTTTCGGACCGTGAATTGGCCTCCAAGATCGTGCGATTTAACGCCGCTAGACTATTTTCTGTGGGGATATGTGAAGTCGCTAGTCTACGCCGATAAGCCCGAAACGATTGACCACTTGGAGGACAACATTCGCCGCGTTATTGCCGATATACGGCCACAAATGTTGGAAAAAGTCATCGAAAATTGGACCTCCAGATTAGACTACGTCCGAGCCAGCCGTGGCGGTCATATGCCAGAAGTCATATTTAAGCTATAATGCCAGAAGATTCCCTTTCGAATAAAGTAAATTTCATGTCAATTTAAAAAATTCATCTTTGTTTTATTCCATTTCAAAGTTCTATACCTCTATAAAAAATACCCCATATATATATATATATATATATATATATATATATATATATATATATATTATATATATATATATATATATATGTATATATATATATATATATATATATATATATATATATATATATATATATATATATATATATATATATATATGTATATATTCCATTAAGGCAAAAAATATTTTATCGTTTAAAAACTTATCAACTGTGCCGAGGTTTTCAACAAAAAATATGTATATAAAAATAAATATAAACAAAGTATTTACGTTTTTTGTAGCAGGAGATGAATTTTGCTTGGTCAAAATAATAGCAGTGTTCGCTTAGCACTGGTGGTGTGTTTCAAACTTAAATGGTTTTTGCTCCTTGTGTTCGGTTAAATTGTCAAATTTAGAATAGTTTTGTGTCAGATCCATCAACACTTTTTCTGTTTTTCAACAACAACTATGGGAAGGAAGAAGCACTGTTCTCAAGAAAAACGCGAATTGATAAGGAAATTGCATCGTGATGGAAAATCTTACATGCAGATTCAAAATATTTTGGGATGCTCGGCTAAAATGCTAGCAAACGCTTTAAGATGGCAACCTACACCTGAAACTCACGGTCGTAAACGCAAAAACTACATCCAGACAGGACCCACTTATAGTTCGAGCTTCAAAAGCACACCCATTTGCTTCGTCAACACAACTTCAGGAGATTGTGGGAGTGGATGTAGCTCCTAGGACGATACGACGACGACTTAAAGAAGCAAAGTTACCAGCAAGAAGTCCGCGTAAGGTACCCTTGTTAAATAAAAGACACAGAAAGAAGCGATTAGAGTTCGCGAAGGAACATATTGAATGGCCTCTATCTAAATGGCGTAATGTACTGTGGTCCGACAAGAGCAAAATTGTATTATTTGGAAATGTAGGCCGCAGAACATACGTTAGACGTCCTTTAGGAACCGCATATCAGCCTCAGTACACTATTAAGACAGTTAAACATGGAGGTTCAAAAATAATGGTATGGGCATGTTTCTCCTACTTCGGACTAGAGCGTATATTTTGGATTAAAAACACAATGACCGCCAGTGTTCATGTTGAAATTTTACAGGACCTTATGTTGCCCTATGCAGAATATGAAATGCCACTTAAATGGGTTTTCATGCATGACAATGACCCAAAACAGCAGTCGATTATGTAAACAATTTTTAGAAAAAGAAAAAAATTAATGTCTTAAATTGGCCAGCTCAAAGCCCAGATCTGAACCCGATAGAAAATCTGTGGGGCGATATTAAAGATAGCGTAGCACGTGAAAACACCTAAGAATCAAGACGAGCTCTGGGCTGTAGAGATTCTTGGAAAAGCATTCCTGTTTTTACATGTCAAGATTCGGTTAACTCTATGCCGCGACGTTGTGAAGCTGTCATAGCCAATAAAGGGTTTACAATTAAGTATTAGGTGTGTCTGATGCTCACAAAAGAAAAATATTGTTAATTAGTTGTACAGTTTTTTTTAACAGTAATTTTAGTCAAACACTGCTATTATTTTGTCCACCATAAGTTTTTAGAAATTTGTCGTTTTTCTTTGATTTTTAAGAATTTAATTAATTAGCCTTATATTACTTTGATGCATCTTAGGTGGGTTTCAAAGTTACCATATTTATGTTTTAGTTGTTCTATTAAAAAAACTTAATAAATATGTTTTGATAAAAATTTAGTAAGCACTGCTATTATTTTGACCAGAACTGTATGTTATATGTATATATAGTGGCGAACAAAAGTATGAAAACATTTTTTTAATCTTATAAAATACTATCCTTTAGGAATAAAAAAAACTAGTCTTGTTTTGTTGACATTTTCTTTATAGAATTTTATTATTGACTATAAAAATTTTGTTTACCTATTCTGGTAGATAAGGTTTTTAAGAAACGCGTTTTGTCCTTATCGAAAGCATTGAAATAATTTTATTATTCTGCTTTAAGAGTATGTTATTGTTGATACGAAGTAATTTAGTAGCATTGTTTAAGTGCGGTTTCTGCCAAAATGCCAAAGTGCAAATATTACAGTTCAGATCTGAAACATAAAATTATTTCTCTGTATCAAAGTGGAAAGAAGCAAATTGAAACAGCAAAATCTTTTAAACATGCATAGGGGCACTGTCAGCAAAATTGTTAAGAAGGTCTCGAGAAGGGGCGCTGTTGATCCGGCATTTAAAAGCGGTAGACATCGAAAAACAAGTAAGAGAGTAGACAAAATTATAATTCGAAAAACGAAAATGGTCCCAAGAAAACTGCTGTTGATATTAATAAAGAACTAAGGCAGGAATATCAGGGTGTATTGGACATGACTATTAGGCGTCGTCTGTTATCTGAAAATCTTCATGGTAGGCGTGCTGTTAAAAAGTCACTCCTTACAAAGCGTCACAGAAAAGAGAGATTGAAAATTTGCTAAGGAACATAAAGACTTGACTCAAAATCAGTTTTCTCTAGTAATCTTTAATGGCGAAAGTAGGTTCCATCTCTTTGGAAGTGATTCTACTGGTTGTGTACGAAGACCAGTTGGTCTAAGGTATGACCCAAAGTACCTTGTACCTACCGTTAAACATGGCGGTGGAAATATCATGGTATGGGGTTATTTTAGATGGTCTGGTATGGGGCCTTTGGCAAAGATAAATGGCAGAATGGATGCTCAAATGTATCTTGGAAAATAATTTGATTCCTTATGAAGAAGATTTGCCACTGTCATGGATTTTTCAACAAGACAATGACCCAAATCACACATCTCGCTTGGCCAAGAGTTGAGATTCTGAAAAAAAGGGATTCGGGTGATGCGCTGGCCTTCACAATCACCTGATTTGAACCCGATAGAGAATCTTCGGCACTATCTGGATAAACAAATTAGGAAAATAAATATAAAAAACAGGGACGAACTTTGGATCGCATTAAAACACGAATGGGAAAAAATACCACCCGATTTTTGTGCTAGGCTTATTGACTCTAAGGGCAGAAGATATCAAGCAGTGATTGATGCAAAAGGATATCCCACTAAATATTAAATATTTTCGACATCTTAGTTCTCTTAGTGGAATTTTTATTTTATAACAAAAATGTTTTCCATACTTTTGTTTGTGCATAATTTTGTTATGTTAAAAACTAAGCACGTTTCTAATAAACAGTAACTGTTTTAGTCTTCAAAATGTTTGTTAGCATACACACGATTAATAAATAAATATAGTAATTGTAAACCGTTTTAAATGTTAAGACTAGAGATGGGAATTTAAATGATTCCATACTTTTGTTCGCCACTGTATATATATATATATATATATATATATATATATATATATATATATATATATATATATATATATATATATATATATATATATATAGTCTAGTTTTATTCCTAGATTTAGTAAATCCCCCGCTCCTGATGATTAGCGAAACGCGTGTCGAGTGCAAAAATAAAGTGTTTGGGGTGGTGGTGATAACCGTTGTGTTGTCATTGTACCAAAGATTTCAAAGTTCTAACGTACTTGAGGAAACTCAGTATACGGCCAATCAGAGTCCAATAAGAATTGAAAATGCTAAATGAGACTTTGTGAAACGTCTGCGACTACCAAGTCGGGACAACGCTGATCAATGGATAGTACTCCTAGTAAACTATGTTTAGTTTTTAGTAATACATTGTTTTTTTGCTTAAACCATGATATAGAGGCTGGAGGGACTAAAATAATGTTGCGCTCATGGCGCAGTTTTCCTATAACACAGCTCCGTGAGTAAACTATACGCAGAAGTACTATTAGGCAGTACCCGTTTTCTGTTAAATGGAATGTTTCATTTTTTAAATTTTATAATATGAAATAATTTGTTCACGATAATTTTTTGGGAATGTAAGAGCATACTTTTAAAAACCAGTCTTTTAAATATTTTTAACTAAAGAAATTGCCGAATTAGTACACTTATTAATAAACTTACAAGTGTTACTACTTGTGCATTTATAAGTTGGGAACTACTACTTTTAAAATAACCAAAACCAAAGTTAAACTGGATAATATGAGTTTCCGGATCCAACCATGGGTTGCTACCATCATCGAAATACATTGGGCATTGATCTCCTAGAAATGAAAAAATATATTATCATTTATTAGAATTAAAACATCGTATGTTAGCTAAGAAGATGAGTGCTTTTTTACAACTGTTCTTTTTCCAAAGATCCAATGTAAAATTAAAAGCATCTTACTGTTAAAATACTGTCGTCTATAGAAGATTTCTTGCAACTTAGGGCATTTCTTACTTACTTATTCTATTCATTAAATAAAACCACTTCCCCAAATGCATCTTATGTAAAAATGATTTTAAATATACATTTTTAAAACCTCTAAACAATTTAGCGGTCCTATTACCACAATTGGTGGAATTTAACTCTATAAAAACCCAGGCGGCAGTTTTTTCTAAAAAAGTTATCGTTGCTGAACCCGACATAGTCATGTCGGGGCACTCAGTTCCCCTAACATCGTCACTCAATTTGTTGGGCGTTAATTTGGGAGCAAATATGCCTTGGCATGAACAAGCTGCAGGCATAGCAGGAAGAGCTTCTCAAAAGTTGGGAATATTATTTCGAACCAGAAAGCTTTACACTCCACAACAACTGTTAATTCTTTACAAAGCTGAAATTTGACCAACTATGGAATTCTGCTCTCGCGTACATCGCTTTTCAAGCAGTCTTTTATATGGAGAACATCATCCCTTTGGAATAACTGAATCGGTGAGTTCGACAACCGTACAAGTCCAAAATTTGACATTTTAAACTGAGATAGCCATTTTGTTTTAAATATATCCCCCTATCAACTGAGCATAAAAACCGTACGATATACTTATACGTTAACGCTCTACAGTAGGCTGCCGTTCGGTGATGACTGGAAAAACCGTACATGTCCGTGACTTGTACGGTTTTTCATCTCAGCTACTAAAATATCTGCAGTTATTTGTTTACAAAGAAAGAGTTGACTTCGTGTGGGTTTTATTAATTAAAATAGCTTAATTATCGTGTGTTTTTAAATTTGTTTAAATAAAATATGTCATCCTGTGACAGAGAAGATGTGGTTACTAGCAATGGCAAAAAAAAAAAGAAAAAGGAATATTGTTAGTTGGAAACATAACCAAAGAAAAATAGCACGTTTGCACGGTCAGGAATATGTTGGTAAAAACGGAAAACATATTGAAGCGAAAACTGTCGGACCTACATGCATGTAAGTTTACATTTTTTTTTTAATTAATTAATTTTAACTAATGAATACATTTTTAAGGTGTAAAAAAAAGTGCATGCAGCAGTTTACTGACGAAGAGAAAACAGAAATAATATCAAAATTATACGATGGTAAGCCAAAAAATGAACAAGATACGTATTTGCAGGGGCTTATTGAAGCAAAGCCTATTGAAAGACATCGGATAAGAGGCGTAAAAACCTAAACAACAAAGAAAATCAAATTTTTTGTACTTTGTTATGAAACAATCAAATCGAATTTCCGTATGTAAACAGGCATTTATCAGTCTTCATGCCATATCTCATTGGCAAGTTCAGCGTTTAAACACCTTACTTCTAGCTACAAAATCACCAAAGGATTTAAGAGGCCGGCACAACAACAGACCTTGTGCAATATGCGAAGAATGGATTGTGAAAATAAAAGAACACATTGAGTCATTCCCGGTTAAAGTTTCCCATTACTCCTCAAAAAACCATTCATTATTTGGATGCATCTTTAAATGTGAAGAAAATGTACAATCTGTTTATAGATAAAAATCCACAGCTAGAAAATTTGGTTAAATACGAATTCTATCTAAAATATTATAATGAAAACTACAATCTCAGGTTTGGAAGACCACAGGTTGATGTCTGCTCGGTATGTGAAAGCCTTGGAGCTAAACTTAAAGATGTTAATCTTAATGATAATGCAAAGAGAGTGGTTGCAGCGGAACTCATAGTTCATAAAAGGCGCGCAAAAAAGTTTTACACGAAACTAAAAGAAGTGCAATCTCTGTGTAAGGAACGACCAGAAGTAATGGGCCTAGCTTTTGACTATATGCAGAATATGCCCCTCCCACATATCCCGGTTCAAGAAATTTTTTATCTGAGGCAACTTTGGGTATATGCATTTCAGATTCATAATCTTAAAGACAACACTGGTCATTTTTATAGCTACCACGAGGGTGAAGCTCTAAAAGGATCTAATGAAGTATGCACATTTCTATATGATTATATATTGAACCACATACCATCTGAAATCACTGAATTACACTTATTTTCTGATGGATGTGCGGGACAGAATCGTAACCAGATCATGGTTCGCTTTTTGCGACCAAGAGATTTAACAAAATATACCATTACTTTCCAATAAGAGGACATTCATTTTTGCCCTGCGACAGGGATTTTGGTTGTGTCAAGAGGGTGATTAAAAAACACGATCGAATTTATATTCCAGAAGAATATCAAGAAATAATACTATCTTCGAGGAAAAAACAGCCATTTACTGTAAAGTTAATTCGACATAACGATATTATTGATTTTAAAAAGTGGTGGCCGACTGATTATAAAAAAACGTGTTCTATTTTAGTCAGTGGTGATAATACTAGAAAAGAAAATTTTGCTGTGTCAAACTATAGGCAATTTCTTTATGACAGTTCAACTCCAGGTTATGTGACAACGTGGAATTACATAAACGGTTTTCTCTCCTACACATTTAAGTTATTAAAGCAACATAAGGAAAGTCCTTCTCTACCGACTGCTGGCGCTTATAAAGATCCTCTACCTATTAATGAGAAAAAAGTCGAGGATATTAAAAAAGTTATGCAATATATGACTGGTGAAATGTTAGAATTTTTCTACCATATAACATCCTGTAATACGACAACGGCAGAAAATGACGATTAAAATGTTTAAATCAGTATTTATTTGTTATTCTTTTAGAACTATTAAAAATGTAATCATTTTTCACCTGTTTTATTTTTTTTTTTACGATACTGATTTCGAAAACCGTACTTGTCCACTAACTTCTTTTAGCTATAACTATTAGACCGTTTCGTTTATAGAAAAACTATTACTAGATATAAATCCCAGATCACCAGATCTAAAACTTCTCTGTGTATGCCAAACCTGAGAAATAAGTAATTTAAAAGATTATCAGTTTTTCTTAAATTTCTCAAAATGACATTTTCGGACATGTACGGTTGTCGAACTCACCGATTCAATTTGTCCAGGGCTGTTTCCCACCGAGTACAATTTACAGCGATCCAAGAACAACGTGAATCGCTTTTTCCGCACACATGCCGCTCCTGGAGCGCTTTAGAGATTTCCCTGTAGCACGTGTGCTAGACCCATAAAAAAATGCAGTGTGTTAAATTTCCCGCGTGAAAATTTATACCAAGCCAGTTGAACAACTCGATATTTAAATAATCGCGTACTTTGCCAACATCTTGCAATCATCGAGGCAAGTCCTTCTGAAGAGAATGCAAATAATCTAAACTGGTCATCCGATCAGCTAATACCTACCAATGGACAAATAAGTAATTCACTAGCAAAATTTGACTCTATTGCGGCATTTTAGAAACGCACACAAAGACTAGGAAAACTTTCATACCTATTCCGTTTCAATGCACAACTGACTGAATATGCTGTCAATCTTGTACTTCCGCAACATTAAATGACATATTTTATTGAGATAATAGTTTTCAATTTCATCCATTGGCCTTGGTGGCTTGCCAGCTTTGGTAACTTAGCCGCCCATAGTCGATACCTACTCGCTGGTCGCCGGTTGGATTCGAGCCAGCGAGTAGGTATCGAGTGTGTCATAGGTAGCAGTTAAATTAAAAATACAATAACGCCCGTGGGAGCACTACCGCGTTTTCTTAAAAGCGTAATGAAACCAAATGTATATTTTCGCACCTGGGCAACGTTAACGAATATCGTGACATTCTCGTTAATATATTTTTATTTTACCCTTTTTATTATACTATATCTATGAAGACATAATCAAAAGGAAAACATCCCTTTCGAGGCAGGGTGTTGAACGATAAAAAAAACTAGTTACTTCCCTTGCGAACATAAGTTGTAAGGTTACTCTATAATCACATTTTTCTTTACATGTTATTGATGTTAAAATTGGCAATATTTAAAAAAATAAATATAATTTTCAAATTCTCAGACTACCAGAACTCTAAAAAGAGCATATAACATAATATATTCGAAGTAACCCCTCTCCTTCCTTTTTAACCCCTTATATGTTTGATTATTAATAATATCAACCACAATTTATTAATTATATCAAACAGAAAAAAAATGAAAAATTCTTAAAATACTATTAAAACTAGTCAAAATTTATTGACATACCATCCCTTTCATTCCCTTCCCCTGAAGCGATATCCATCAGAAACTTCAAATATTACATCTGTACCAAATTTCGAATTGATATTTTATTTCATTCGAAAGTTATAATGACAACAGGTCAACACACAGAAAATGGAAGCTATGCACCCACATACGATAATTTAAAATATTTATCCAACATTTTGAAAGCGGCACTTGTAGAACGAACGAATTACCACATTATCGAGACTTTCACATTTGTTGACCGAATGGTGAACATGACTTTACCAGATAATTATGTCCTAATTTCGTTTGATGTGATATCCTTGTTCACTAACATTTCTCTGGAATTGGTTCTTCCGGTGTTAGAATGTGAATGGGATCGAATAAAAACGCACACAACATTGCCCAGAGAAAATTAACCACCTTTGTGTTTGACAACACTTATTTTGGATTTAATGGTGAGTTTTATAGACAGATTTTTGGAATTCCCATGCGGTCTCCCATTAGTCCCATTGTGGCCACCATAGTATTGGATTTTGTTTTAGATACTATAATTCCAAAATTACCATTCGAATTCCCGTTCATCTACAAATATGTTGATGACATTATTTGTTCGGTGCCAGAAGATTCCATTCAGGAGACACTGGACGTTTTCAATTCGGTAAACAATAGATTACAATTCACGATTGAAACTGAAATAGACCGCAGTGTTCCCTTTCTCGACACAAAGGTTATAAGAACCTACGAAAATAGTATTATTTTGGATTGGTACCAGAAGCCAACCGCATCTGGTAGATGTCTTAACTATTATTCCAATCACCCGAAAAAGCAGAAGTTAAATATGGTAATAGCAATGAGAAATAGAATAACTAATATGAGTGATAGCAGTTTTCACCAAAAGAACTTGAAGAAATTATTTTCGATGTTCATAAATAACACAGGGGAACAGCTGTTTTGGTGTCGAGGTTTTTTGAGCTGATTCTATATCAATTTGATGTCCTGAATTCAAATAACGTATTCATTTGTACCTAGGAGCTCAAATTTTTAAGATATACAATTTTAGAGAAATATAAGTTACATTATTGTAACACAAATCCGTAAGTGTAGTAGTAAACAAAAGTAGATACGAAATTTTTATTTTAGTTATACAAAATACAATATTATGTCGTACTTACAAACAAAAAAAAAAACATTGAAGAAATGAAATAGTCACTCAACACTTGGAAAGCTTCTTTTCCGCGACATTCTTGAATGTCAGTAATCTGCCATCATGTGCATGTCCCATCTTCCTTGGTAGCGGTCCTCCATAACTTTAATATCTTGGTGAAATCTTTCACCTTGTTCCTCACTCATGTCTCCTAAATTTTCTGGAAAACGGTCTAAGTGGCTGTGTAAATAGTGTATTTTAATACTCATATTGCACCCTAAGGATTTGAAACTATTAAGCATCTTGTTAACCATTTCAACATAGTTTTGAGCTTTATGTTTGCCTAGAAAATTTTCTACAACTGCAACAAATGATGTCCAAGCTTCTCGTTCAACTTGATTCATTGAATTTATGAAGGCAGGATCCTTAATTAATTGTCTTATTTGTGGGACGTCAAATATCCCTGCTTTGAGTTTTTCTGTGCTCAACTGATGCATTTTTACCCCCCTATATGCAAAACAAGACCCATTCTTATCAAGAGCCTTTACAAATTGCTTCATTAAGCCCAACTTTATATGTAACGGAGGAAGTATGATTTTTTCTCTTTCAACCAAAGCGTCGTTAATGACATTCTTTTCCCCAACGTCCATGTTTTCTCTCTGAGGCCAATCTTTTCTAACCCAGTGGTGTGTTTTGTCCCTACTATTCCAGAGGCACAAGAAACACGGATATTTCGTGTAACCACTTTGCTGCCCAAGAAGAAAGTTTACCATTTTTAAGTCTACACAAATCATCCATTGATGTTCGTAATACTTTATCTTCTGCAAGACCAAAGCTATGGTATTATATTCTTCTTTCAGTTTCGTTGAGTGAGCTAGTGGTATTGAACCATATTATTCCCATTATGTAGAAGGACACATTTTTAAACTTCGCTTTGAACTGTCAATAAATAGGCGCCAATCATCTGGAATATATTCAGAAAGTCCCATTTCTTTCATGAGTCCCCTAATTTCGTGACAAAATACAAGATTGTCTTCTTGAGAAAAGAATGGTAGCAGATCTTTTTCTCTTGTACGGTAAAAGGTAATTTTGGTTCCTTGTTCCAGTAAATTTTTGTCGTTCAACCTAGAAGCCAGTACTTCAGAAGCTTTTTTTTTCGATAAATTGAGATCCCTGGTGAGATCATTTAATTCATTTTGATTGAAGCGTTGAGGAACTGATGACGTCCCCTCATAGTCACTGTTAGTTTCATTGGCATCAGAACTTTTATTAGCATCAGAAAGAGCGATCAGAGGGAAAATATTCGTCATTAGAGATATGTGGTAGCTGATGAAATGTTGGAATCGGTATTTCATCTGAGTGCGGGATAGGGCGTATTGTCGAGTCTAAATTGGGATAAGTCCACTTACTGCGGTTATTTCGATTGATTCCATTAGTATTTACTAAACAGAATTGGTTTCTCTCCAAACCATTGGTACGCCGAATTTTAGACATTTTCTTTTCCCGGTAGTCCACTGCCGTAAATGCTCTGTACAAGTTTTACATACGAGATGCGGGGCCCACGTTTTGTCCTGATCACCAAGCTTAACTCCAAAGTATCCAAGATACGCTCGCTTTACAAAGTCAGTAATAGTTTGTCTGTTTTGTTGAAACATGTATTCTCCGCATATATAGCAAAACACATCAGGTTGATTTACGCAACTTCTTCTTGAACTGGAACCTGAACTCATTTTAATTCTGTTCAATAACAGAAAAACACTCTTTTCTTAACATAAAATAACACGCCGAATTCGATCTACTCTCATTAGTAAGAACGCACAAACTGACGAGACTTACCCGAGTTAGGTGATTAAAAGGGTCAGTTCAGGTACCTGATAGGCAATGGTTCCACTATTTATAGATTTACCTGGAATTTACTCAATTACAGACTGACAATAAAACCATTGTACCTACATTAATGAATATATAATAATTTTAGAACTCTCATAAATGAATATACTGAATAAAAACCACATTGGTAGATAAGTTGATGTATCTAAAAAAGTAGAGCTGATAGAGAAAAACGGATTGCATGTATAGATTTAGCGTCCCAAATATAATTAAAATCAGCTCTAAAATCCCAGGCACCAAATCAAAAATATTTTTTGTTGCCCTGTGTAATGGTTACCCTCGGCATATACTCAAAACACTTATCTTAAATACCTGCTGTTACGACCAACAGAGGACACCCCCAATAACATAAAATATAGAAAGTTATCCTTTATAAAAGACTTGACAGATAAAACCATAAAAATATTTATGGAATATCCCTCTCAAATCTCTTCCCAAATATAATCTCTTAAATAACTATAAATTGTTCAGCCACGTTAAACAAAAAAACACCTGTACCATATTGTGTTAACACAGTCTATAAACTGTCATGTTTGAATTGCCCCTCCACGTACATTGGACAAACATCACAATGGATCAAACAAAGGATGGCCCAATACAGGAGCGATTGTCCAAAGAAAAAAAGATCTTGCTCTGTGGTTGACCACCATTTGAGTACTGAACATTGTTTTGATTTTGAGAATGTTAAAATATTGGAGCATGAATCGGATTATAAGAGACGCTTATTCCTTGAGATGGGCCACATCAATAAAGATAAATCTTCAATTAACTATAGGACGGATACTAATAGATTAAGTAACTTGTAACATTCTGAATCCTAGTAGCGACTTTTTATAAGATAAAAAGCGCAGTTTTAACAAATGTATTGATGGTTTGGGAGGAAATTTATTCTGTTTTAAAATGTTGTGCAGGTTGGATCGTTGTGTGCCTTCATGTGTAATTTATGTTTTGTCATAATGTTGAAACTATTTTAGCTCTAGTTGGCAAGTCATTTTATTTATATTGACAACTGTTTTTAGAATCATTATGTGTTTGTTTTTTTTATGTAATTACTCTTGAAAAAGCCGAAAAATTCGGCGAAATATCGAGTTTATAACAGCAATTGAGTGATTGATAAAATATTGACAACAGACCGCATTCCCGATACACTTTTTTTCACAATTTAAATAAATATATACAGTCGACACTGTTTATAGTGAAACTCTATATAGTGAAAAACTCTATAAGTGCAATTTTTTCAAGACCTAGAATATTTATTATACATAGCAATATATACGGATTTTTTCTTTATATAGTGAAAAACTTTCTATAGTGAAATTTCGGTCAACATTTTGGTCCTTCACTATATAGAGAGTCGACTGTATATATATATATATATATATATATATATATATATATATATATATATATATATATATATATATATATATATATATATATGTATATATATATATATATATATATATATATATATATATATATATATATATATATATATATACGAGGCTTGTTTGAAAAGTCCGTGCAAAGTCCAAGAGATAGCACCACCGGCGCGTATCGAGGTCATGTTTAGTTAGTAGCATCTCTTGAATGAACGCACACCAAGTTTCAGCCATATTGGTCTATTTCTTTGTGTTTGGCATTCGTGTGAATCAAGGAAGTCGAGTGATTTTCAAGAAATGGACGAAAAAGAATTTCGTGTGGTGATTAAACATTACTTTATGAAAGGCAAAACGCCTCAGGAGACTAAAGAGAAGCTTGATAAACATTATGGTGACTCTGCACCTTCGATTAGAACAGTTTATAAGTGGTTTCAAAATTTTCGGACTGGCCATATGGGCACAAGTGACGCTGAACGTTCT
The DNA here is from genome assembly GCA_019049505.1 of Pachyrhynchus sulphureomaculatus. Classification (NCBI taxonomy): domain Eukaryota; kingdom Metazoa; phylum Arthropoda; class Insecta; order Coleoptera; family Curculionidae; genus Pachyrhynchus; species Pachyrhynchus sulphureomaculatus. The sequence continues at coordinate 46,564 of JAHKBH010003038.1, forward strand.
GGACGGCCTGTGGAGGTTACGACTCCAGAAATCATTGATCAAATCCATGATATGATGATGGATGACAGAAGAGTTAAGGTGCGTGAGATTGCTAGTGCTGTGGGCATCTCGACTGAACGGGTACATAATATTTTGCATAAACATTTGGATATGACAAAGCTATCCGCAAGATGGGTGCCGCGATTGCTCACGCTTGACCAAAAACGGAATCGTGTGAAGTGTTGCAAGGATGGTTTGCAGCTGTTCCAGAAGAATCCGGAGGACTTTAAGCGTCGTTTCGTCACTGTGGATGAAACATGGATACATTACTATACTCCTGAGACCAAACAACAATCTAAACAATGGGTTACCAAGGGGGAATCTGCACCAAAAAAGGCGAAGACCGTTCCTTCGGCCGGAAAGGTTATGGCGACTGTCTTTTGGGATTCGCAAGGGATAATCTTCATCGACTATCTGGAAAAGGGTAAAACTATTACAGGTGAATATTATTCATCGTTATTGGACCGTTTGAAAACCGAGCTGCAAGAAAAACGCCCGCGATTGGCCCACAAGAAAGTCCTTTCCCATCACGACAACGCACCAGCACACACCTCAGCAGTTGTGGTCGCAAAATTAATGGAAATAGGATTCCAACTCGTTTCACATCCCCCCTATTCTCCAGACTTGACTCCCTCGGACTACTATTTGTTCCCCAATTTGAAGAAATGGCTGGCGGGACAAAGATTTTATTCAAACGAGGAGGTGATTGCAGACACTAATGGATATTTTGCAGACTTGGACAAATCCTATTATTTGGAAGGGATCAACAAACTAGAACATCGTTGGACGAAGTGTATAAGCCTAAAAGGAGACTATGTCGAAAAATAAAAAAAGTTTACCCCAAACACATAAGTAGTTGTTATTTTTGCACGGACTTTTCAAACCAGCCTCGTATATATACATACATATATATATATATATATATATATATATATATATATATATATATATATATATATATATATATAATCGACACTGTTTATAGTGAAACTCTATATAGGGAAAAACTCTTTATAGTGCAATTTTTTCAAGACCTACAGTCCCTGGCCAAATTATTAGACGCACTGTATTTTTTTTAGTAATTTTATGTTTCTTAAGAGTTTTTATGCAATAATGGTATATTTAAACTACAATATTATTGATTTTTATTTAAAAGAATTGTTGTAGACTACATATTTGTATTTATTTTTAACATATGGCAACATTGTGTTGACAAAGTGATACATGAACGTAAATAAGTACAAACCTGTATCAGTCGCCATCGGAATCGAGTCAGGTACGGACGTGTTTCTGTGGCTTTATGGACTGTGATTGTTTGTTTAACAGTTTTATACTACTCAGTTATTAGTTTATTTTGTATGCAGTGTTTTAAAAAAGTAATTGGACTATTTTCATTATGGGTAGAAAAGGCGATCTTTCACCACGTAAAAAAGCTGAAGTGAAGGCCCTTGTGATTGCGAAAACATTTACAAACCGAGAAATATCACGAAGATTGAAGGTTTCTGAAGCTAGTGTACGACGCATAAAAAAGAAAATTGAGCCAGGGAAGGAATTAAGCCCGAAAAGAAAGAAAAGATGCCAAAGAAACCAATTTTCAATCCACGGTCAGAGAGATGTTTGAAGAAAATTTGTGTAGAAAACAGATTTGCTACCACAAAGGTAATAAAATCACAACTCCAGGATGCTAGCGTAAATGCTTCTGAGCGCACTGTTCGAAGAAAATTGAAAGAATTAGATTTTAAGGCCTGTCGCCCCGCCAGGAAGCCCAAGTTAACAGCTGCAATGAAAGCAAAGCGCCTGAAGTGGGCCAAACAATGGCAAGACAAAGATGTGGACTTCTGGAGATCGGTAAGATACAGTAATTTAATCAATAATTGATACATTATTATCATTTCCAGTTAAATAAAGCAAATAAACATGGAAGTTTAGATATTTTTCCTATTTTTGACAGGTCTGCTTCAGTGACGAAAGCACATTCGAAATTTTGCAGAATAAAGCTCAGTATGTGCGTCGTCGTCATGGAGAAAAGTTTCATCCTGATTGTGTCGTCCCGACGGTTAAACATCCCACCAAAGTGATGATTTGGTCAGTCATCAGCGGCAAGGGCACTGGACGTCTGTACGTCGTCAAAGGAATAATGAGGCAAGATCAGTACAAAGAAGTATTACAAAATCGGTTGATTCCGCAGCTCAGAGAATGGTTTCCAAATGGGGAACCATTCACTTTCATGCAAGATGGAGCTCCCTGCCACACTGCTCGGTCTGTTAAAGCTTTTTTGACAGAAAAAATATCCCTCTGTTGGATTGGCCCTGATATGAACCCCATTGAAAATGTGTGGGAGCTGATGAAAAGAGAAGTGGCTAAAGATGTGATTACCAACAAAACCCAGCTCCTAGAAAAGATTATTCATGTGTGGAATTATCATCCTCAAATGCAGGAGACAGTACAATCTTGCATTGATAGCATGCCGCGCAGAATTAAAGCTTTGATAGCGGCTAAAGGTGGCTCAACTAAATATTGACTTTTACTAACATTAATTTCACTTTTCTTTAAAACTTAATAAACTTATGCTTTTCTAAATTAATGCTGTTTTATTTATGTCAAATAAATGGGTAATTGATTGGATAATATAAAAATAAAAAATAAATCAATTTAAAACAATAAAACGGTACAATATCACTCGGTAATTAATATTTTACATGAAATCTTGCAGTGCGTCTAATAATTTGGCCAGGGACTGTATATATATATATATATATATATATATATATATATATATATATATATATATATATATATATAAGGTTTTTGCAAAAATTCAAAAAATCATTTTACATACTTTCTCTTTCATATTCTTCCATCTCTATAGCGACTGTGGCACCCTCTGTGTAATTCCATGAGTTAACATTTTGCCTCAAATCACAGAACGGACCAATTGCTAAAAAATACAAGCATATTGATTTTTAAAAAATTATCATTTCCATTTTATATTTTTTTAGAATCTTAAAAGGTTTAAATAATCTTAAAAATGAATACCTTGTGACATCAAAATTCTATTTAAATCCGCCCTCTGATACACCCAGCAACGATATTTCGAAAAAGGATCTAATTCGTCATAGGTGATTAAGTAAGATTTTAGGTTTTCTTTCCAAAAGCCGATGCATTTCATTTTGTAATCGGGATCGCCTAAAAAAGGAAATCTATACATATAATTAAATCTTAACAGAAGCTGTGTCTGTATAGTGACCATTTTTAGGGCGCAAAAATCAGTTTTAACATCAAAAAGAATAAAGCTGATCGACATCTTGAACACTGATATGCAGGCGTGCATTAAATCGGTCACATAAAATTGACAACGACGTCGATTAACCGTCGGATTAGCTATTTTTTTATAATAAAGCGGAAATTTGAAACCTCATACTTACTGTATAT
>JAHKBH010003039.1:0-18198 GCA_019049505.1 Pachyrhynchus sulphureomaculatus
GAGATTGAAAATAATTATAATTATCATTTTAAATGAGATCGTCTTTCTCCTGAACTTAAAAATGCAGTAAACACACTTTTTGCTCCATTTTATCATTAGTTAACTCTAATATAATAATTTTCATACAACTAATTCATGAACTGATTTATTCAAACTCTGGAGAATTACTACTTTTGCATGCCCCGATTGAGTTTTGAAATTTTAGTAAGCGAATTTTAGCAGATAATATAACTTAACTCTAGCAAATATTTTGCCCTGAATTCAAGAAAAAAAGTACAAGTGGAATAACATAAACCAATACTTAACAATAATAAAATATCAACTGTTTTACAAATAAAATGTATCTCTAATATGAAAACACAGTTATCATAATCTTTATATAATACAGTGTGTCCCAAAAAGTTTTATACACATGGAGAAAAAGTTAATTTTACATATTACCCAAAAAAATTTTTCTGATGATAAAAAGTTCTGCATCACATGGAAATCCATAATCAAGCATCAAAAGTTTACGTGGTTTACAGGAGTTTTTTTGAATTTTTAACTATGAAGGCCACAAATCTAAACGTGAGCATAATTTTTTAGTTCGTATTAACATTTTCAATTAATATTTTGCTCTGTACTTAAATTTAAACCTACTTTACTCTTCGTTATAAATCATTATTTTTTATTTTCCCTGTATACCATCAAATATTTTAAATTTTTGATGCTTGATTATGGATTTCCATGTGATGCAGAACTTTTTATCAAGAATAATTTTTTTGTAATATGTAAGATAAACTTTTTCTTCATTTGTATAAAAATTTTTAGGATACACTGTATATTGCATAATAGAAATAAAGAATTATGAATAAATTACCTTTTAGGGTCTTTGGGAAACCTAAAAAAAAACCAACTCCTTTTGAGATATCACGTATATTTTTACAAGCACTAACCGCACAACAAAAACTTCCTCTTGACATCTTTTTTTTATAATCATTTTCAATTATAACGTCAAACGAGTTATTTTCTTATTGGAAAATTATTAATAATGAATTTCGGAGCACGTTATAGAAAGATTCTCCTTGAAATCCAGATGTAAACACAATCCGCGATCGCGCGGACAGCCATGTTGTGGTATGACAGGGGACGCATGCATAATGAAAACAAGATCTAAAAATTTTCTTGACCGTCGCTACTATGTTTTATGTTTACTGTGTTATCGTACTTTTAAAGGGTAATGAAATGACTTTCTTGTCTGGTAATTATTTCAAATTCTCTTTTTGATTCGGTCGGGATCTGCATTCCAAATACTCCTAATAAACTCATTATTAATCCTCCGAATTAGGTGTGATTGTCATGAGGCGTAACCGATGTTTAAGACTTAGGAATGTAAGTAAATGTTTTAGTTTTAAAAGGAATGCATATTTTTAATTATACTTGCTAGAACAGAATGACATACATGTATACACAATGTTTTATTTTCTACTTTTTACATTTCTACAAGCATTTATCTTAGTTAACTAATATCAGGTTTTTCAAAGTTTTTATGCTGTAATTTTATTAGTAGAATAAAGGAAAGATGTTGTAGGGTAGTTGGTAAGTTTAAAAGCTATGTGAGGTTGTTATGCACAGTTGTTATATTTTTTAAAGTGTATGTAGATAAGTTGAAGAATAATATTGTTTATTATAAAATAAAAATGATAGTTTTCATTTTTTTTGTATCATTTATCTGACCCAAAAAATCTTATACCCAAGGGGAGGTAAGCTGCGTCATTCATTAAATCGCTTCCCGCCCAAATCAAAATCTATTTAAAATTTAAATGAGTGCGGTAATAACAAGTAGAAAAAAAACGGAATAAATTGCAACCCTTATGCAAAAACATTACCGCATTCTGCTTCGTATAGCACTACTAAAAACCGAATGGTCGCTGATGGCTTATAGAAAAACCTGCCTTCGATACATACTTATATTAATAGATCGTGATACGTGAGATTATATCAGGTCGGTCAATAAGTCTTGAAAGCGACATCTATGGAGCATCACACTTGAACCAAATATTGAACACCATTTTGAAGCTTCATCTGTCATCTGAAACACACCCAAAATTTCAAGTCGATCTGTCAAGTAATTTATTGTTTTCAGTTTGTTAAAGTTTTTTTTTTTTTATGGGTCTAGCACACGTGCTGATCCCTAAAGCGTCCAGGAGCGGCACGAGTGCGGAAAAAATTATTGTTCTTGAATCGCTGTAAATTGTGTTCGGTGGGAAACAAGCGCTGGGCAAATTATTCCATCCAAGTAGATGTGTTTGAGTATTTTTAAAAATGAAAAAATCGAATATCGTGCAGCGATAAAATTCTTTGTTTTGGAAGGTTTATCGGCAGCTGAAATCCATGCAAAGTTAATGAAAATGTTAAAGGAGTTTGCTCCTTCATTTACAACTGTTTATAGATGGAGTTTAAACGTTGTCGTACAGGCGTCGATGATCCAAGTTTAGGATGTCCAAAAACTGCAACAACTGATAACGGAAGACCGTCGATTAACCGTGGATGATTTAGCTATAGGCATCCCACATAGATCAGTATATGAGATCTTAGGTATAAGAAAGCTATCACAAGATGGGTGCCGCATTTGCTAACATCGGAACAAAACTTTCTAAACAGTTAGCTCGTTTCACAAAGAATAAAACTGATTTTGTGCGTCGATTTGTAACTATGTATGAGACTTGGGTTTACCAGTATGATCCTGAACTGCAATAACAAACTGCACAGTGGACTGAGCCAGGTTGTTCAACTCCAAACCAGCCAAGGGTCGTCCAAAAAAATTATGGCATCAGTTTTCTGGGATGCAAAAGGAATATGATTCTTGCAACCTTTTGGACCAGCTGGATGAGAAAATTCGTGAGAAAAGGAAGAAAAAAATCATCTTTCATCATCACAATGCACCTACTCATATTCGCCCGATCTGGCTCCGTCTGACTTTCATCCGATGCCAAGCCTCAAAAGATTTCTACGTGGGAAGCGTTTTTCAACAAATGATGAGATGATAGCATCTGTAGATGGGTATTTTGAAGATCTTCCGGAAAACCACTTCAGAGATGGGGTAAATGAATTGGAAAATCGATGGAAAAAATGTATTGAGCTTCAGGGAGATTATACTGAAGAATAAATGTATTTCGACCCGTTAATTCATCTTGTTTGATTTCCGCTTTCAAAACTTATTGACTGACCAGTATATAACTTATTAAAATACAAATTTAGATTCAGCTATTTCTTGTAAATAAATATTATTTACTTTCTTCTCTATCAGCTAAAACTACTACATGGAATGAAAAGTCCCGAGACTTTCCAAGAGTTAGTGTCAACTTTCAGAAGATTCGTGTAAAATTTTCATGACTTTTTGTCTACTAGTTTGCTAGTTATAGTTATTTAAGTGATGCTACTGTTGATTTTTGCAACACGATGGAACAAAAAGAATTTCGCATGTGGATTAACATTGTGGAACGTATAAAAGCCGACCGAAGCATTCACACAACACATACATCAATTGAAAAGTTTTGGTAAGTATTTTTTTGGGATGCGATGGAATAATACTGACTTGAGAAGAGGCGAACAATCACCGGGGACTATTACGTTAATTTATTAGACCATTTGAATGGTGAAATTAAGAAAAAAAAAGGCCGATTTAGCGAAGAAAAAGTGTTGTTTAACTAAGATAATGCACCAGCTCACAACTGCATAAAATCGATGGTGAAATTGGACCAACTGAGTTATGAATTGCCGTATTCACCAGTTTTGGCCCGCAGCGATTATTACCTCTTTTCAATTTTGAAAAAGGGCTTCAGGGAAAGAGATTTGACACAAATGAAGAAATCGAATAAGAAATGTCGGAAGATCGCGGGAATAAGTGCTTTTAACGGGGAACTATATTGAAAAATAAAATCGATTTTTGGCAAAAACGTTTTTTTTTTTCAAAAGTCTCGAGACTTCACCTCATGCCTCTCAATCCTTTTACCCCAATAGGATTATCGGTAATAATACTAGGCAGTTACTGCCTCAACAGTCATTCTCCAGGCATCTCGATCCTGCGCAACCTGACTCGTGCATACCTATACCAAGAAGAGATCTTACTTGGTTGGACCATTTTGTTGGAGAACATCCACTTGATATTCTACCTTTTCCGTTACTATAAGCTAAGGCATCCACTTTTTCATAATATGACCAAAATATTTCAGGTACTGTCTATAATTTCTATTTGAAAGTCGGTCATTTATACTAAGCTCTTCGAGAATAACATGTACGCTGAAAAGTTTTTGATCTGACACATAGATGTCGCCCTTTTCAAAAAATTTATATGATTTTTAGGAAGTACCAACCTTCAAACGATGCGTGTTAAAATTTCGTAACATTTCGACGATTAGTTTACAAGTTACAGTCGTTTTAGTGACGCGACTTTTGATATTTTTAAAACAATGGAAAAAATCGAATTTCGTGTGTTGATTAAATACTGTTTTTTGATGGGAAAAATACAGTTCAAGCAAAGCAATGGCTTGATAAGTGTTACGGGGACTCTGCCTCTGGAAAATCATTTTTACTGGTATATTGAATTTAAACGCGGTCGTACAAGACACAAATGATGCTGAACGCTCTGGCGTCCAAAAGATGTGGTTATACCGGAAAACGTAAAAAAAATCCACAAAATTGTTTTGGATGACGTAAAATGAAATTGCGTGAGATAGCTGACACCCTAAAGGACGTGTTGGTCATATTTTGCATGAACATTTGGGCATGAGAAAGCTCTGTTCGAAATAGGTACCGCGTTTGCTCACAGTGGACCAAAAACAACAACGTGTTGATGATTCTGAGCGCTGTTTAGACCTGTTTAAGCGCAATAAAAAGGATTTTTTCATGTGATATGTGACAATGGATAAAACATGGATCCACCACTACAAACCAGAATCAAACTGGCAGTCAGCTGAATGGACAACAGCTGGTGAAAGCTGCCCGAAGGGACCAAAGACACAACAGTCGGCTGGGAAGGTTTTGGCCTCTGTATTTTGGAATGCGCATGGAATAATTTTCATCGACTATGCTGACAAGGGAATATTATATAAAGTTATTGGTGCGTTTGAAGGCAGAAATCGTAAAAAAAACGGCCCCAAATGAACAAGAAAAACGTGCTCTTTCATCAAGACAATGCACCGTGTCACAAGTCAATGGTTACGATGGCAAAATTGGATGAACTGGAGTACGAATTGCTTCTTCATCCACCGTATTCTCCAGATTTGGCTCCCAGCGACTATTATCTATTCGCATACCTCAAAAAAAATGCTCGCGGGAAAGAGTCGTTGCCGAAACTGAGGCCTATTTTGAAGGCAAAGACAAATCCTTCTACAAGAAAGGTATAGAAATGTTAGAAAAGCGTTGGACTAATTGCATCGCTCTTGAAGGAGACTATATTGATGAATAAAGTTGAATTTTGCAAAAAAAAATGTGTTTTAAGTAGTTAGACTTTTCAGCCTACGTGTTAGATATATTAATACAGTGTTTGGCATATGATAGTGTGAGGATTCTTCGATATACTCACATCTCAAACGCATCGATTTGTCTTTTGTCAGCTTGTTTAATGGTCCATGTTTCCGATGTGTAAGTTGCTATGGGGACTATAAGGCTGGATAGTAGTCTTAACTTTGTGTTTTATGTGACAGCTGGATCGTTCCAGATCTGAGTGAGTTTAATCGTCGAGTTTCTAGCCATAGCCAAACGTCTTCTTAGTTCCGCTTTACAGTCACTATTGTTAGTTATCAGGGATCTCAAATAGTTGAAATGGTCTACAACAGTGAAACCAGCAATTTCATTTATGTGTTACAGATCTTCATTACGACTAACAATCATTACTTTGGTTTTCGCATATTAATTGTCAATCCATAGTTTTTGTTCGTGATTTCAAGGTGCTCCATAATTGATTCTAAGGTCTTGTATTGACGTTGCAGGTATAACAGTATCATCCACATATCTAAGATTACTTAGCTTTTTTTCACCGATTGTCACATCCTCTCCAGCCATCCGAAACAGACCTCATTATATGTTAAAAAGTAAAGGTGACAGAATACAGCCCTGCCTGACGCCGGCTTTTGCGTTAAAGGGATCGGAAAAACAATTATTCAGTTTAATTCTGACATTTGTATTCTCATACAGGGATCGGATAAGGTTTACAAGATGTATAAGTGTTCCCAGGCTGATTTGAATCGACCAGGGTTTATTCTATTGTATACAGTCGAAAGCTTTAGAGTAGTCTAGAAAATAGTTATAGGTTGTTATTTGGAATTCCCTGCCTTTTTCTATTATCTGGCGTATGTTGAAAATTTGTTCTGTAGTTTCTCTTCCTAGAATGAAGCCTGTTTGTTCGGTAGATATATTTGCGGCAGCAGTTTTGTCTTTCATTTAGGATCCAGAGAAACATCTTAGCAGCGCGTGATACCAGAACGATTGGTCTATAGTTGCTGCAATCCAAAGGGGATTCTTTTTTATGCAAGCGTATAAATGCAACTTCACATCAGTCTTTCGGCCATCTTCCTTCTTCCATACCACATTACCCAGTTGTAGCACAATCACGTCGGTTTCTTCCATCATCACCCCATGTAGTTTATATAATTTATTAAAAGACAAATTTAGAGAAGGTTCAGCTGTTCCTTGTAAATATAATATTATTTACGTTCTTCTCTATTAGCTAAAAATAATGATACTGAAAAAGCCAGTAAACTAGGAATTTAAAAAAAAAAAAATTGACTGACAGTCGATCGTGTTTTAATGTAAATATGCGGAGGTTTGGTGTATTAATTCTACTTTAATAAAGTATTTTGCGGCCATCGTTTTTTTTTTTTAAGAAAAAGGTTCAAGGATTTGCCTCAATATAATAATCAATATAGGCGGCTAGCGTCGCGTTTTAGATGCTTTTAATTCTTGCTTATATTGAAGCGGAAATTTGACCCGTGTTTGAAAGAGAACTTAAATCATGTCGACGAAAATACAATGGGTCCCATGTTCCTGTCTTTTCAAAGATAAATGAAAATGTGTTTCATGTTATCATTATTATTTGACTAACTCCCTGAACAATAAAATTCTAGGGTAGTTTACCTGATATTCGTTAGCGTCGCGTGATCTTGTGGCAATCAAAGTTTTTAAACTTTAGCCAAACTTAGAAAGTAAAAAGTTTGAGACTGCACTGCACCCAAAAGTAATTTTTAAGTAATAATACTTTTTGCTGCCAAGAAAGTTATTAGAACATTCATTTATATTAGGAAAGTTTAGAGGGATTAGGGGCACCACCCAAAAATGGTGTTTTCGAACGTTTTTTTGGGGCGCTGAACACGAATCCGGCGTTAAAAATCGACTTTCGATCACCCCCAAGCCGCCCCCGCCACTCCCAAAAGCCCGAAAAAGCTCTAAAGCGATTGTAGGTAGTGAATCTATATTTTTTGGGGTGGGAAATATGACTCTTTCACTAGAGTATAGAGTATTGGGGGCGCCGCGACCCCCTAAACCCAATTTATGCAAAAATTTAAAATTAATTTATTAACATTGATAAATGCATTTAATCATATAGTCATTCATCAGCTCTGAAAATACCATAAGCGAAACGCCATGAAATCACTCCAATTTTACCCTGTCTGATATCAACTGCAAACTCTCATCTGACAGAACGTCTGAACCTGCATTAATATTATCATTATCTATATGATGATCCTTTTACAATAAATTTTAGCATAAAATAGTAATTTTATCATCAGTCGAGCTAGGATCGACAGAGAAGTACTTACCACAGTATCCCGATATGGTTTGACCCTGTGCTGTGACAAGTACTTGGCGTTTTGCTCTTTTCTTGTCAATCCTAGCTCGATGATGAGTGGCGATCTGATAAAGGATGTCCCGGGATGTTTCGACAGATGAGAGAACAATAAATAATTGCTGAAATATAAGCTTTATTCAAACTTGGTAATTAATATTGATCTTTATGGCTGTGGTAGGACTCTGGCGGTAATTGTTAGCAATTCGTTAAACAGTTTCTCTGTCGGTCTGTGGCTTTAACAACCTCGGCGAGAGGGCAAGTATATCCTCAAAACTACGCTTTCAGCAGCCAGAAATTAAATTGTTGGATTGCACTGAATTACTTTTAGAATGTGTAGTCTAAACCAATTGTCAAGCAATGTAGAACAATTTAGAATTAATGTTAATATTACATTAAATATTTGCATAGTAATTACAGACACATAATAAAGAGCTTATCAAGTTAGGTAATTTTATAACTAAAGTAAGAAACCACAATTTTTTCAGGCTACGTGCGTGATCTTGCGATGTAGACTACGACAATAATAACGAAATTTGACGCTCATACTTATTTTTTAAGATTCTTCTTGTAAGTTCAGATATCTTTTATACTAAGACATTTATCTAATTTTCAGATTACACTATAAAAAATCACCCTTCTCTGGTTTACAAAAATAAATTAACAAAATTCCTTTCCATAATGTGGCGCTGACTGTATACTGTACTGTATTTTTTAAAAATAACTGGGTGAAAGTAAACGACCGCCATCTAGGAACGAAAAAGACCATAAATAGTTTAAATTTTCGTTCCTAGTTATTATGGATCTCCATCAAGTAACAGCTAAATCAGTGCAGTATTTAAAAGAAGCTCAAACGAATTTTTTAGCCATTATGTACTTTATAGACCAAGAGCCAGCAACGTGGTTTAAGTTGTAATTTCAACAGTAGTGAAAATTTAAGTACTAAATCTTATATACCTGCTGAACAATAAAAGTCGATTTTGGTAGCCCCTTGCGGCCGGGGTATACTATCCCAAAATTACCAAGAGGGTGAGAAATAAGATTCGATTTATTTAAAGTAAAAGCAAAATTTCAGGAGGTATTTCTTATTTATAAAAATTATTGCCAGAACATTTCCCCCTTCTAAATATATATATATATATATATATATATATATATATATATATATATATATATATATATATATATATATATATATATATATATATATATATATATATAAGAAACCTTTACCATCGACACTGGCATTTTCCGCTTCAAATCTCAATGTTGTCGTTGGCGATCGCGTCACATACTATAGGTGGCAGTTGATCTCCCATGAACCATTTAAAATCATACTAGCCGTCATTGTCTTCAGGACTCAAAATTGTTGGCATCTTCAGATGTGCATTCCTCTAAATACTCGCAATATATTTGGTTTCTCCCTTGTTTTTCATACCCTTTCAGTGTCCTTCGAAACGATGAGAAAAGAATGAAGAACTACGTCACAGGTATAGAGGATAAGCAATGGACCATTTATAAATTGTACTCCCTATAAGTTAAGAATACTCAATGTGATACGTTCTACAGAATCTCGATATCTTTCACAGTGGCCTTCGAAACGACTCAGAGAATAATACCACAGATGAATCTTCCTAAATGTGACTCCTCTACAAAATTAATAAAGGGCCATTATATTCTACATAATTTAAGATTTACCTTTCATGTGGTCCATAGATCCCGAATATGCGTTCTCTCTCTAACCCGCAGGCCGCTATATAACTGTCTCGCTCGCAATAACGTGGGAAGTTTTTCGATCTGGCAGACTGTGATGGAATTTTATTCTGGCTTCTTATGTTACCTATCCTACATATATTTTATTTGTTCTGTTTTTTAAACAAACATTTACAGCGTTCTGTCAACATTTCGGAGGGGGGAAAATGTTCTGGCAATAATTTTTATAAATAAAACATACTATCGAAAGTAACTTCGTGAAATTTCATTTTACTTTAAATAAATTCAATCTTATTTCTCATCCTCTCAGTAATTGTGGAGTAGTATACCCCGATCGCAGGGGGCTGCCAGAATCGACTTTTATTGTCCAGCAGGTATATAAGATTTAGTACCTAAATGTTCACAACTGCTGAAATGACAACTTGAAATATGTTGCTGGCTCTTCCTCTATTAAGTTGATTTTAAAAACTGAAGTTTGTACATAGAATATATGATTCCTAAACCAGTGCTTTAAATACGAAGTGTTCCCCAACTACATCAAATTTAAGATGAACAACAATAGCCAAGCAGCGAAGTTAGCTCAACAACATGGTAAGAAAAAAATAGATGTACCAGGATAGAAAATTTCTATATTACAAAAGGACCACATACAACATATACCTTATGGTATATGTTGTATGTATATGCAGAATTAACAAGGAGACTATTAATATAGAATTCGATGTTTTTGACAAAAGTACGACTTCAAATAGTAGATGAAATACATCAAGCCATTTTCCAAACTGAAGAGGTTACTTAATAAATATAATGTCAGTAACAGATTACACATAAAAAATAACACAAATAACACAAAGACCGTGTTTTCTACAACAAATTTGTCAATTTAAGAGATGTTAACTTTAAAGATACATAAGTGGTGATCTTAAATAGTTGTTTAAATTTTCGTTCCTCGTTACTACAGATCTCCATCAAGTTAATGGCTCAGTCAATGCAACAATTTAAGATAGTTTGTCTAGTGAACATGTCCTTGCTTTGCCGAGTCCTAGAAGGCGAAATTGTGTCTTTTTTGATGAATTGTAGAACGAGGTTCTGTTGCCTATTTAAGGATCCCAACGGGAAAAACCAATGAGAGACGATTCCCTAGAATTTCAAACCTCTTACTTTGTATCAGGTGGACATTGTGTTACTATTCAATGCTGGGTTCGGGAATCTTCAGTTTGACAAAAACAGATTATATCCAAGGGTTTGTAACAATTTTTTTCATGATATCTTTCGCTGGAGTTACGATACTCATGGGGTGAAGAGTTCCGAGACTTTCCGAGAGATGGCAGCATGAACAAAAAAACATGATTTTCAGCTAGTGTAAACTCTCAGAAGATTCGTGTCAAATTTTTATGACGTTTTGTTTTATTAGTTTGCGAGTTACAGCTGTTTGAGTGTCGCTACTTTTAATTTTAGCAACACGATAAAACAAAAAAAATTTCGTGTATTGTTTAAATATTCCGTTTGGAGGAAAAAAATACAGCCAGAACCAAAGAAGGGCTTGCGAAGTTTTATGGCACATCTACTCCGTCGAAAGCAACTAGATGTTGATGGTTTAGTGAACTTAAATGTGGTCGTATAAGCACCGATGATGACATCGTAAAGATTTCAACAGAAAGCGTGAGGCATGGTTTGTATGAATATTTGCATATGAAAAAATTATGTGCCAATGGGTGCTGCGCACTGTCACGATTGATTAAAAACAGAGTGTTGATGATTCAAAACGCTGTTTGGTAATGTTTTGGCGTAATCCAAAGAAGTTTTTGCGTTGATTCGTAATAATGGACGCAACATGGATCCACCAGTACACGCCTGAGAACAACAGTCAATCCGCAGACTGGCTGGAACGCATGAAAGCCGACCGAAGCGTCTAAAAACACAAACATCAGCTGGAAAGGTTTTGGCAAGTATTTTTTGAGATGCACATAGAATAATGCTGATCGACTATCTTGAGAAGGGGGCAATCAATTACTGAAGACTATTATGTTGGTTTATTAGACCGTTTGAATGGTGAAATCAAGAAAAAAAAGGCTATTCCTTATCCGCGGTATTCAATAGATCTGGGTCCAAGTGATTATTACCTCTTTCCAAATTTAAGAAGGTGGTTCCACGAGAAGAGGTTTGGCTCAAATGAAGAAGTCAAATGGGAAACAGGCTTATTTTAGAGAGGCTGACCAATCATACTATATGAAAGATATCCAACTGTTGGAAGATCGCTGGAATAAGTGTATCACTCTTGAAGGGAACTATGCTAAAGAATAAAATCGACTTTTGGCAAAAACATTGTTTTTTTCCTCAAAAGTCTCAGAATTTAGGGTGGCCAGGGCGAGATACAACATTCTGTATAATCCTGGCACCTTAAGAGCCTTAAACTAAAGGAAAGAAAGAAAGAAAAAAATTAAGAAGGAAAACCATAAAACTAAGCCAAATTTCATGCCATTATTTATAATTTACACCTGAAAATGCACATATTCTTAAAAATACATCAAATCCTTTCATTAAAGTTCCAACAGATTCACAAAACCTTCCTGACGCATATGAATCCTCAAATGCTTTTTTAAATAACTCTTCTCCGAAAACCCTTTACCACAAATATTACACACATGCGATTTAACTCCTAAATGTATCCTTTCATGAACTTGTAAGTTCCATTTCCCTTTAAAGCCTTTTGAACAATACTGACACCTATAATGAATAACATTTAAATGCACTTCCGTAATATGTCTGTTTAAGTTCTGCCTATAATTAAATTGTTTCTCACACTGTGCACATTTAAAAACTTGTTTTTTTCTCTTATTGGGAAAGTGTGTAAACAAGTGTTGAGTAATATTTCGCACATTTTTTCCACAAACATAGCACAGTGTTCTTGTTTTACAGCGTAATTTATGGGCTTTTAATGAACTGGGTAATAAAAAATACTGTTCCACAGGGTGAACACTGAGATCTCTTAAGTTTACTTTTACACACATGTTTGTTAAATTTACTTTTAGTTTCGAACAACTTATGACATTTTGAACAACTTAATTTGCATTTATGGGCTTCTTTTTCCACTTGAGTTTTGAACTTTTGTAAACACACGTTACATTTGAGATATGACAAGTCACTTTTATAAAACTGATGGTAGGATATATAATTTTCATGACTAAATTTATGTCTTCTCAAGTGTTCAGGATTTGAGAACATTTTTGCACAATAATCACATTTAAATGGCAACTCCTTTTTATCAGAATGGTTTAAAAGATGAAAATCATAATTCTTTTTGAGGAAAAATGGTTTTTTTGCAAATTTTACATTGAAAGGGGGCCTCTTTTTTATGACTTAGCTTATGCATTTTTAAATGGTTTATCCCCAAGAAAATTCTATTGCAAATATTACACCTGAAGTCACCTTCAGTACGATGCTGTTTAATGTGATCTATAAATGGCTCAATTTTCAACTCCTCATGACAAAATGGGCAAGTATGAATGATATTTTCTTGATGAAATAGCCCCTTGTTTTCTAATCTAGGTTTAGCATAGAATTTGATTTTTTTATTATACTTTGGGGCTGATTTCAAATAAGGGTTGAGTGATCTGTGTATACGAATATGTTTTTTTAATTCTAGTGCTGTGAATTCTTGAGGGCATATAGGACATCGATGCAATTTTCTAGTAATTTGTTCAGTAACAGATAAAGTAATGGTTTCTTCAGTGGTAATTGTTGAAGTTTGAATTTGTTCAGTGTCCACTGATGCTCTGTCACTTCCCTTACTTGGAAATGTTGGGTTTTTTCCACTTTTTATATCACTTCTTTTCAATGACTTGTGTGTACCAAAAGGTTCATATTGTTCTAATATGTCCACTTTAGTTTTTACTGCTGCTTTAGTAACAGGAATTTCTTTTTCTATTGATAATTCAAATATTTGTGAAGTAGTTCCATCGATATCTTGAGCATATTCTGTTGTTTCTTTAATATCTGTAGTTTTAATATTTGTCTCAAATTCTTCTATTTTGTCTTTAGGTTGTTGTGCTAAATATTCATTTAATATCTTAATAGACTCTTCATACTTTTGCCAAAATGTACATGCGTTTGTTAGAAGATCCAAGCAATGTTTACAAATGTATTGGGGTAAGTTTAAATCTTTCATCTGAAAATAATAGAAAATAGTTAGTATATTGTGCTTTTGAGCAAAACTTCATATTTTTTAGTGTTCCGTACAGAACACTTATAAGATCACTTCGGTGTCTGTCTGTCCGTCTGTCACACCCGATTTTTCTCCGAAACTATTTGTCATAGAAAGTTGAAATCTGGTAATAATATAGGAATTGATGGCCTCATCAGAGCCATGTAGTTTTGAAAGTTAAATTTTGACTTAAGGGGTTAGTTTTGGGGGGTGAAATCAGAAGTGAAAAAAAAATTTTTTTACTAGGTAGTCAAGTGTGGGTTCAAATGAAAGCTTGTGAAAACACGGTAGTAAAAAATATATATATAATGTAATACTTGAGCGCACTTTTCTTTGTATGATTTTTAAAAAATCGCGGAAAATCGCTGTCCACCCGCCTTATCTCGAAAAGTACTTATTAAAAAATTTTGAAAAAATTCTGGAATATTCTCCACGGGGTGTAGATTGAACGAAAATTATCACGAGTGCATTACCTGTAATAATTTATCTGGTATATAAAAAAAACAGAAATTTCAGGGTCATCAATTTTTAGTAAAGATTGGAAATAAACTTTGATGAAAACTCATTTGGGGTGTGTTTTATGAAGTCACTGATCATTTTATACTTCCGTTACAACATTTTTTTATTTTAAAAGCAATCAACGTATGGAACACTAATTGCGCAAGTACAACTTGCACTTGACCGGTTATTTTAGTTCAAGCTAGATTTTCAATCCCCACTACAGAGCACATAAAATAATTAAAAATAAAAACTAACTTACTTTTTCTATTACCTCTCCAGTCAAGTTCTGAAAAGCTTGTGAAACATCAATAACACTGCCATCATCAAATGTAATGACGGAAAAGAAAGACCACATAGTTGTTTTATCTTCTAAACATAATCTGCAGAGTTTAGGAATATTTTCTACAGATAAAGTTGTTCTGTATTCTTCTTCGCTAAATGTATGTGGTAATACTGTACAATTATTTGAAAGTTCCAGTGGTACATTTTCAGTGAAATTTATTAAATTACGCATCATACCAGCTTTATTGTTAAAATAAATTAAAGGTGGAGTTTTGGGGGTAATTGGCTGTAGTTTTCTTGATTCAATGTCAACAAATATGTACAGCCTATTTGGTAGGATGTCTTCATGAATATTTATGGTTGGAATAGCTGAAAAATATAATTTTTAACTAATGGATATTATTCAATAAAATATATTATTGTGTGTTTAAAATTGTAAAAATAATTTATAAGTATGAATAACATTCAAAACTCAATCTTTCTTGCTGGTTGAAAAGCTTGCATAGGGCATAACACAGAATTTAAAGTATTTTACTTTACTTAAAGATCTTTGGACACACATGCAACTCAACAAAACTTTTTAAGAATAACTTCTCACTAGTGCACACCAATTTTGATTGATAATCTGGATGTTTAGCTGGTGTATAATTATCATATATTTGCTTTTACTACAATGAATTATTTTTTAATCATTTGATGTATTTAAATGTCTTTACTTATGCCTAGTAAGTTGCACATACAATTAGTTGCATTGAGAAACAGTAATGTCTGAAGACAATAAGTGTTTTATACCTGTTTTTTTAACAAATCGGTGACACTTTGTTCCCCTTAGCTTGCATTGCAATTCACGAAATTGATTATAATCATTCACCTAAAAAAAGAAACTGCATAAACGTGCAGTACTAGGGTTTCCGTTCCAACCATATTTTTTAATCTATTTCAACCTTCGGAAAACGATGGCAAGTTATCAATTCATTTGAATTTCGGCTTGTATCTAATGTAACTGTACACTAAGACATTGCACAGCAAACAATCATAATTAAGAATTTAATTGTTTAAAAAAGATCTAAAATCATTGCTAATTTTTTTAAAACTTCTTATTTTGTAAACAAATCTTTTGGTTAGATTCAAATAAATTGTTTATTCTTACCATGAACTAGAATTTAAGTACATGAGCTGCCTTTATTCGGATTTATTTAGGCCTGCCCCTAAAGAAAAGAGGAAGAAATCTTGACAGTGACCGGAACATAGTGCGAAGTATATAAGCACTGTGAGATGTGATTTGTTTTGTTAACCTCTTTTAAATGGTTCTTACCTTCAAATAAAGTTATTCCTTTTCGTTAACTTAAATGCTAGGACAAAAAGAAAAAAATGAAACCAACTTGCAGATGTTGCTTAACAAATTCTACTAGACGAAAATATTATTCACTAATGACCATTCTGCCTGAGTTTGCAAGGAAAAAAACTTTCCATTTTAGATTTGATATCTACGGTAACATCATCAAAGGTGAGTTTTCAGCTTCCTTAACTTCCCTTTTAAAATAATTTCTAAAATTTTTCATTGTAGATTGAGCTTTCAACCGACTTTCCCTTGACGATATGTTCTGAATGTGTAAGATCATTAAAATTGGCTTACAGTTTTATTGTAGTTTTTCAAAATTCACATAAAACTATATTAGAAAAAATTCAAAAACAGCATGAAAAACATAAAATGGTAAAAGAAAATGATGATCATGAAGATGTAGGGAAGAATTTAAAAAAACATTTAGGTGAAAGAGAAGAAATCATTATTATTACAGAAGAAGCAAATGAAAATTCTCGTTTAGGTAAATAATTAAGATTACAATTAATGAACACAATAAAAATTTTTGGCATAACTTTACATAGATATAAATATTGTACAAGTTTTGTTTTAAAATTCAGTAAATAAAATGTTAAATAAGAAAATTTTGATAAGAATTTATAACCAATTTTATATCTATATACTGGTTAAAAAAGAGGCTTTAATAAGCCCCATGAGATTTAAATCCTTTTCAAGAATCTCCTACAATATAGCTTATGTGGACCCTAAATTTGTAAGACACCAATACACTCAAGATAAAACAAACTAAGGTGAATAGAGAGACCAAACCTCGAATTTTCCATTACTGAAACTCAACCGAAGGGATTGAAGATGATGACAGAAATCCTCACAAGACCCTGTCATCTGAATGAGCACCTCACTGATATTGCATATGGAATTTTGCCTGGAGCAAGAAAAATCAGCTCTTCATTTAATTATATTTTGTCTGGCCATCCTAATAGCTAAACTGATGCACTTGGGACATTTAATCTTGACACAAATCTAAATTTATTTATATCCATTTATCAAAAAATACGTATATAAAATACACTGAAATTACTATAAATAATCTTATATTTTCAATACTATTCATGCCTAGGCAAAAAGTATGCCTGTATGCATCCTATTTTAGTCCTTGCTTAATTAACACTCACAGTTTTTGGAAAAGGAAAAAAAAGAGTCCGTGAAATATCCATACCAAACATAATCATTTATACCTACTTTGCCTCTCATAAAGTATGGAAAAATAAATTTCAGTGACCATCTATCTAAATAATGGTGCAAAGATGTTGTAGTTTTCATGAACATATTTTGTGCAAGCTTTATCAAATTTTTTTTTTATTTTTTATTTCTCTATGTCCTGGAAGCAAGTTGTAAGGTTTTGGAGCAAGGTAATTCAAATACCTTATGTTTTTTTTCATGGTCTGGAATCTTTAGGTTTTGTTTGCCTTTGAGCAGGTATTGTAGACATGGCTTACACAATTGTTGGTAGTGTTTTTAAACCTTATGAAGCTGAACATGGTCATTATGTATATTGTTCATACGTTAGCTGTCTGTTCAGCATACAGGAGTCTTGAGGGATATCTTGTATTTTTTCTAAAAATAATTTTTAATATATATTTTTGTGTTATGTTCAACTTGTAGAGCATATTTTTATACAGTCCCCCCATACCAGTATACCATACCTAATTAATGATTCAGCAAGAGATATATAAACCAAAATCAGGTCTGTTGTATTAAGAATTTCTTGTATTGTATAGAACTTATATATATAACTCTTTTTATTTTGCCAGCCAGATATGGCTGCCATTTAAAAAACTGATCAGTAACAATCCTCAAATACTTAGTTTGCTTATAAATAAAAATTCATATAAATTTTACATCTGTAGAAAACAGCATCTACTGTATTACTCTTTATCGTATTGTAGAAAGAGCTGACAGTATCTTAGATATTCTTGATCCAGAGTTTACGGAAAAAGAAAACAATGAAACAGAAGCTGTATTATCTGATACATCCAGCATTGGTGCAATGGGAGAGTACCAAGAATCTGATTCAACTGAAGAATTTGACATGCTTGAAAAAACTAATGATATGGAGGTATTGAAATATTTTTTAGAAATCATGTAACATTAAGCTTTTTCACACTTTTTTTGTATTTTCTAGATCTTTGAATTTAAAAAATGTTTAAAAGTTTAAGCTTCCCGTCACTTTGGACCAATTATACTAGATTTTTTGCAGTGTTATTGGAAATCTAGATGACAAACTTACTAGCTACTCTTTGTTGGTCAGATGGTTCTTCACATTAAGTTAGTTAAGTTTATTACTTTTGG
>JAHKBH010000302.1:0-10271 GCA_019049505.1 Pachyrhynchus sulphureomaculatus
TGAAAAGCTTAAAACATGATTCAGTCAAATTTCTATACAAATTTAGATTGGCTATATAATTACAAAACATAGGAAAAAACACAAGGATGCGGAAGAACAGTATCAACAATTAAAAAAAATGCATACATGAAGCAGCAAAGGAATCTCTAGGGTATCAGGAGAAACGAGAGCAGCAACAACTAGAATGGTGGTCGGAGAGAATAAAAGAATTAGTAGAAAATAAGAAGACAGTATACAGAAGATGGCTACAAACACAAAATGCAGAGGACCATAAAATATATGCAAAAAGGAACAGAGAAACAAAAAGAGAGATAACAAAAAGTAAAAATGAAGAACGGGAACGAAAATGTGAAGAGATAGATAGGTATATAGGCGGGATAAAAACAGCAGAGGCATGGAAAACTATTAAAAATATTAGAAAAGAAAATAAAGTATTAAGCAAATATAAACTTAATAAGTACAAAAAAATAGGAAGAATACTATAAGACGCTACTAACGGAAAACAGACCCGAGTTCAAAATGAATGAAGCAAATACATAGACCAACACTAATATCCAGGTGGAAAAAATATCGGTAGAAGAGGTAAAAGAAGCCCTAAGAAAGTCAAAAAATGGAAAATCTGCAGAGCCCAGGAACATTCCTATTGAACTGATTAAATATGGACCAGATATATTACAGAACGACAGAACTTTTTAACAAATGCTTAGTGGAAGGGAAGATGATACCAGAAGACTGGAATTGTGCATATATCAGTTCAATCTACAAAAAAGAGGATAAAAGATCATGTAAGAACTATAGAGACATCAGTGTAACCAGTGCAATGGGAAGGCTGTACGGCCGAGTACTAAAAAAAAGAGTAGAATTGGAATACCAAGACATCGAAGAGCAGAGTGCCTTTCGAGCCGGAAGACCGTGTGTAGATAATATATTTGTGCTTCAGCAGATAATGGGGAAAAGAAAAGTTAGAAATTTGCCTACGGACCTAATATTTATTGATCTAGAAAAAGCCTACGACCAGTTGCCTTTGAAGAAACTCTTTGAAGTGTTGACGACAATGGGCCTTAGTAAGACATATGTGCGGGCTGTTACAAACATATATAAAAACCCAAAAAGCTCCATTAAACAGGGAAAATACGTGTCAGAACACTTCCCGGTAACAAAGGGTCTTAGACAGGGGAGCTGTTTATCACCAACTCTCTTTAAGATATATATCCAAAAAGTACTAGACCATTAGAGAAGGACAGTCGCAAGAATGGGAATAGAGATCGAAGAAGAATATCTAACAACCTTGTTATTTGCCGACGATCAAGTGATTATTGCTAATGAAGAAGTAGATATAGATTACATGCTGAGAAAATTGAAGATTGAATGGGGACTAAGCATGAACATGGATAAAACAGAGTCCCTGAAAATTGGAGAAGAAGCCGACGACCCGGAATTAAAAATTTAAAATACTAAAAAATGCAAACAATATAAATATCTCGGAAGCATAATTTCGGAGAAGGGAACAACGAAGAAGGATATACAAAATAGGACTCAATATGAAAGGAAAATAACCGGTATATTAAATGGGGTACTATGGTCTAAGAATATAAAATTAACTACAAAATGACAATCTACAGAACCGATTTTAACATACGGATTGGAATGCTGACAAGTGACACCAGCAGATAGGAAGAAAATAGAAAAGGCAGAAATAAATTATTTGCGAAGAGCGTGCAGGGTATCACGACTAGAGCACATTAGGAACGAAGAAATAAGACGAAGAACAAAAAGTATATATTCCACGATGAACCAAGTAGAAACAAAAAACTACTGAGGTAAGAACACGTAATGCGAATGCAGGAAGAAAGGTACGTACGTCTAAAAATCGAAGGAAAAAAGGAATACCAACAATAACATGGAGAGAAGACGTAGAACAATGTATGAAGAATAGAGCTATAAGAGAGGAAAAGTGGCAAGACAAAAAGAAATGGCGAACGAAATGTGGGATGGGAAAAGACTGTAGGAGCCCCACAATATTATATATATATATATATATATATATATATATATATATATATATATATATATATATATATATAATAAAGAAAGAAAGCAAAAGATTGCCGTATCTACCAAAATTTTTAAAAATACAATCTTAGTTGGGGAACTCGGCAAAAAGGGGGCGTGATAAGAGATCACACAATTTTCATAAAGCCAATATTTCGGTCCTGGATTGGGACCTTCTTCAGGGCAGAACTGAAAAGAAGAACAAAGCGTATTCACAGATAGTGTTTGAGACAAATTTAAATTAATGATGTTATCATTAGGTTGTTGTAATAAATAAAATTAGTGTAGAACAAGAATAAAATATTAGTCATAATAAATCAAAAAAACTCACATGAGAAGTGCAAAGATTTCGTTAGCCTGAATGGCCGTAGGTAGCTTATACATAAAAAAGTTGTTACATAAAAAGTTGGTCAATCCATAAAATATATAAAATACACACTAAAACACTGTAGACAAAATTATAATATATATATATATATATATATATATATATATATATATATATATATATATATATATATATATATATATATATATACAGAACTATATTATAGTTAGATTAAAACAATAAGCTACGTTTTATTTATACAAGGTAATTCGAGGAAGCTTGGTCAACTAAATATCTATCTTTTTAAACGGTACATTCTGTATATAACGTTATTTTTGAATTCTATTTAAAATTCTTTGCAAAATTCATATGGCTTTCTTTACATGGGGTGAAACTTCCCAAGACTTTCCAAGAGATGGTAGCACAAATAAAAATTTTCAGTTAGTGTCAACTCTCGGCAGATTCGTGTAAAATTTTCATGATATTTTATCTATTAGTTTGAGTTACAGCCGGTTACGCGACGCTACTTTTGATTTTTGCAAAACAATGGAATGAGAGCTGTTGGAAAGAACACTGGAATAAGTGTATCTTTCTTGAAGGAAACTACAGTCGACACTGTTTATAGTGAAACTCTATATAGTGAAAAACTCTTTATAGTGCAATTTTTTCAAGACCTAGAATATTTTAATGAAATTTCATGTAAAAAGCCCTGCATATAGTGAATCTGTAAAATAGTAACACTCTATATAATAAAATTTTTACCGGAATTTTATGTATAAATTTTTATGCATTTATTGAGATCTTGGCCATTTCGGGTTTCCCATTTTTATCTAAAATTAGCACGAATTCCATTTTTATGACGCATTCTTTTGAAAAGGTTCTTAACGCGTTTATAACGCCTAATGGTTGGCAATAAATCAGGTAGATTTCTGTGAGAAACCCCGGGGAATAACCCATTTTATAGAAACCCGGGAAAAAAACACATTTTATAGTCGAGGCCTAGTAATTCGCAAATTCAGGTTCAGTTTCTTTTTGTTTAAGAATCAAGTAAGATGTCCAAGCGAGTGTGTTTAAGTTTAGCTGAGAAAATTAAAGTTTTGGAGGAAGTTGATAAAGGCTGCAAAAAAATTGATGTTTCTGCAAAATTTGGTGTTTCTCCAAGTTGCGTCTCTCTGATAATAAAAAGTCGCGACAGTATCATCAAGAAACCTAGTATTCCAAGCAGTTGAAAACGAGTGCGGGTGAGGACTTACGAGGATGTAATGAAGCAGTTTTACGATGGTTTCAAGTGGCCCGTACGCATCAAAACGTACCAATATCGGGAAATTTAATAAAGCAAAAGGCTCTACAATTTGCTAAATAATTTAACTGCGTTAATTTTCAAGCTAGTGAAGGGTGGTTGAGTGCCTGGAAGACTCGCAATTTAATTGTTTTCAAGACGGTGTCTGGCGAGAGTGCAAGCGTTAGTCAGGAGGACTGTGACATTTGGACTGAAACTGTTTTAAAAAGTGCATTGAAAAAGTACAAGCCAAAAAATGTTTTCAATTGTGATGAAACCGGTTTGTTTTTTAAATGTTTGCCAAATAAAACTTTTACTTTTAAAAGTGATAAATGTTTTGGTGTTAAAACAAGTAAAGAAAGGGTGACACTTATGGTTGGAGCAAACATGGATGGCTCAGAAAAACTGAAATTACTGCTCATAGATAAAAGCAAAAATCCCCGTTGTTTAAAAGGAGTTAAATCTCTGGAGTTAGATTACGCCAATAATAAAAAGGCATGGATGACTTCTAAGATTTTCGAAAGATGGATCAAAGAACTGGACACGAAAATGAAAAGCCAAAAGCGAAAGATTATGATGTTTATAGACAATTGTCCTGCACATCCAGCTACCGTCGACGCAGATTTTTTACTTGAAGATTTCTTAGAAATCGACGATGATGTTGGCACGACAGATCTCCCAACTGACCAAGACATAATTGACGATATAAAAAGTATAGAAGATCATGAAGAAGAAACTGAAACCGGGGAATGTCCTGCTAAATTTAGTGAAAATGAAATAAGAAATGCATTTGACATTGTGCGAACTACTCTCAGGGGCCAGGAAAGTGTACCTGATCAAATCTTTATGCATTTGAATAAATGCGAGAATTTTGTTGAGCAACAATTATTTTTCAAAAGTAATGTTCAAAAGAAAATAACTGATTATTTTTCTTAGTACGTATGTACGTAGTATGTACATACAGTCCCTGGCCAAACTATTAGACGCACTGTATTTTTTTTAGTAATTTTATGTTTCTTAAGAGTTTTTATGCAATAATGGTATATTTAAACTACAATATTATTGATTTTTATTTAAAAGAATTGTTGTAGACTACATATTTGTATTTATTTTTAACATATGGCAACACTGTGTTGACAAAGTGATACATGAACGTAAACAAGTACAAACCTGTATCAGTCGTGATCGGAATCGAGTCAGGTACGGACGTGTTTCTGTGGCTTTATGGACTGTGATTGTTTGTTTAACAGTTTTATACTACTCAGTTATTAGTTTATTTTGTATGCAGTGTTTTAAAAAAGTAATTGGACTATTTTCATTATGGGTAGAAAAGGCGATCTTTTACCACGTAAAAAAGCTGAAGTGAAGGCCCTTGTGATTGCGAAAATATTTACAAACCGAGAAATATCACGAAGATTGGAGGTTTCTGAAGCTAGTGTACGACGCATAAAAAAGAAAATTGAGTCAGGGAAGGAATTAAGCCCGAAAAGGAAGAAAAGATGCGGTAGAAAACCAATTTTCACTCCACGGTCAGAGAGATGTTTGAAGAAAATTTGTGTAGAAAACAGATTTGCTACCACAAAGGTAATAAAATCACAACTTCAGGATGCTAGCGTAAATGCTTCTGAGCGCACTGTTCGAAGAAAATTGAAAGAATTAGATTTTAAGGCCGGTCGCCCCGCCAGGAAGCCCAAGTTAACAGCTGCAATGAAAGCAAAGCGCCTGAAGTGGGCCAAATGATGGCAAGACAAAGATGTGGACTTCTGGAGATCGGTAAGATACAGCAATTAAATCAATAATTGATACATTATTATCATTTTCAGTTAAATAAAGCAAATAAACATGGAAGTTTATATATTTTTCCTATTTTTGACAGGTCTGCTTCAGTGACGAAAGCACATTCGAAATTTTGCTGAATAAAGCTCAGTATGTGCGTCGTCGTCATGGAGAAAAGTTTCATCCTGATTGTGTCGTCCCGACGGTTAAACATCCTACCAAAGTGATGATTTGGTCAGTCATCAGCGGCAAGGGCACTGGACGTCTGTACGTCGTCAAAGGAATAATGAGGCAAGATCAGTACAAAGAAGTATTACAAAATCGGTTGATTCCGCAGCTCAGAGAATGGTTTCCAAATGGGGAACCATTCACTTTCATGCAAGATGGAGCTCCCTGTCACACTGCTCGGTCTGTTAAAGCTTTTTTGGCAGAAAAAAAAATATCCCTCTGTTGGATTGGCCCTGATATGAACCCCATTGAAAATGTGTGGGAGCTGATGAAAAGAGAAGTGGCTAAAGATGTGATTACCAACAAAACCCAGCTCCTAGAAAAGATTATTCATGTGTGGAATCATCATCCTCAAATGCAGGAGACAGTACAATCTTGCATTGATAGCATGCCGCGCAGAATTAAAGCTTTGATAGCGGCTAAAGGTGGCTCAACTAAATATTGACTTTTACTAACATTAATTTCACTTTTCTTTAAAACTTAATAAACTTATGCTTTTCTAAATTAATGCTGTTTTATTTATGTCAAATAAATAGATAATTGATTGGATAATATAAAAATAAAAAACAAATCAATTTAAAATAATAAAACGGTACAATATCACTCGGTAATTAATATTTTACATGAAATCTTGCAGTGCGTCTAATAATTTGGCCAGGGACTGTACGTATTAACAGATTTTGTATTATTCTTTTTATTTCGTATGTAGTACATATATACTTAAAGTCCGTACGTTATATCTTTACATGTGCGTCATAGCATGGCAATATCCCAGACTATTATATTTTTTGTCTCTTTTTACCAATACCTACGATTTATTGGTGAAAAGAGAGAAATAATATAATAGTCGTCTGTTATATGGCCTGAAAACTATGACGCACGGGTAAAGATATAACGTACGGACTTTATGTATGTATTTAGCCCTGTACATGCTATGTACTATTTAAACTTTCAAATGTTTAATAAAATCTTTTCTAATAATTCAATTTTGCAATTTTTTTTGTTGCTTGTACCTTATAAAATACAAGTAAGTGATTACCAATATAAAATACATACATAGCAATATATATTGATTTTTTGTTTATATAGGGAAAAACTTTCTATAGTGAAATTTCGGTCAACATTTTGGTCTTTCACTATATAGAGTGTCGACTGTATGTTGAAGAATAAAATCGATTTTTGGCAGAAACATTGTTTTTTCTTCAAAACTTCGGGACTTTTCAACCTATGTAATATACTATTAAATTTTTTTTTCTCTAGCTTCGGTAATTGATACTTAAAACGAAGTATGAAAATATATTACAAGCTGTAGATTTAAATCACAAGAAAAATTGTTTCAATCGCTTAATATATATTACGTAATCCTTGCTAACGAATAAACCCAGACAAGAAAAATTATTCGAGTCTGGAGCAACTAAAATAAACCACAATTTAAGCACTATGCCATTCCCGCGAAACGGAGAAATTGGTTTGTTTACTTACCTAATATATAAATCTGTTCGACATTTTCATTAAAACTTTTTTGTCAGTCCGTTCTCAAGCCAAGCGAAAGATTCAAAAACTTTAAGGTGTGAAAAAGTTGCGGGTTGAGTTTGGTTATATTTCCCATTTCGTCTAAATTTTCCATAATTTCGTTGAAAATAATCGAGGTGTTGTTGCCCTTCTTCCAAAAAGTTGATGAATTTTTTGGACTCCCACGTTTTTTCAATTGAGTAACATAGAATACTAATGTCAGAGAAATGACGAGCACATAAAGTGCTCTTTGAAATGGATGTATTGAGGACATTTCAACTCTTATTATTGAGGGCTTAAAAAAATTAACGTTAGAATATATGGTATATTTTTTACTGATTCTCTCTCTCTCTCTCTTGTTGTTTTTAAAACTAGTTAGTTGGGAATGTGGAATCTTTGGCACAATGATACTACTCAGTATATATCACCACTACACCAAACACTTTATTTTTGCACTCGACGCGCGTTTCGCTAACTATGTTAGCTTCATCAGGAGCGATGATTGACTAAAGCTAAAACTACAAATCTACCCTATTTATACTTAGTCTAACCCTTGAATTTCTCAAGCGGAACTAATGACATAGACAAGGCCCTCAGTTCCGGTCAAGTACCCAGTAGAGGGGACTATAAGGAATAGGCCCTCTGTCTTTATTTAAACTATTTTTACATTTTATGATTTCCATACTTTCGTATGCGTTCAACAATCTCCTATCAGATACATTTTTTATTAATCTTAGATTATCTAATGTTACAGTATGATCAGCTTCAAGGGCATGTTCGGCAATGCTAGACTTTTCTGTTCTATTGTATCTTAAGTGTGCTAAATATTCTTTAAATCGTGTTTTAATTGACCTTTTAGTTTGCCCAACATACTTTTTGTCACAATCATTACAACTAATTTCATAAATTCCACTTTTCTCACAATTAGGAATCTTATCTTTGGGATTTCCTAAGATATTCCTCAGATTGTCTGATGACTTATAGACTAAGGTGAGGCCTACCTTATTAAATACCTTATTGAGTCCCTTGCTATATTTCGGATTATATGGTATGGAGACATATTTGGTGTTATTTTCTTCGCGTGTATTTTGAATATCCAAACGGTTATCAAAAGAACTTGAGAAGTTACCATTAAATACTTTCGCAGTGAAGAATTCGTTAGAATTCATTAATAAAACAAAAAATCTAGTTCTTAATGAAGGTGAAGTCTTAATTTCTTTTGATGTTAGTTCTTTGTTCCCAAGTGTGCCAATTCCACAAACTTTACAATATCTCGAAGAATTACTTAGAATGAATGACTTTGAAGAAGAAATTATTTGTGAATACTTAACATTATCTAAACTTTGTATAGAACAAAATTATTTCCAATATAACAATCAATTTTATGTTCAGAAAGAAGGAACAGCTATGGGTAATTGCTTGTCACCCTTCATAGCCAATTTATTCATGAGTAAGTTTGAAATCGAAGCCAGTCAAGAATTCGAATATTTCCCAAGGGTATGGTATAGGTATGTGGATGATATTTTCGCGATTTTCGATACAAAGAGAGCAAATATTAATGATTTTGTTTCTAAATTAAATAGCCGGTATGATTCCATTAAATTCACTTACGAAGTTGAGAATAAAGGACAATTGCCTTTTCTAGATATTTTAATTATTAAAAATAATAATAGATTAGAATTTGATATCTATAGGAAGGATACAGTAACAGATAGATATATTCCTAATGATTCATTTCATTGCAAACAACATAAATTAGCCTCATTACATTTTTGAGTTCATCGTTTGGTCACTTTCCCTCTCAACAGAGTAAACTTCAATGAAGAAAGGAATCGTATTAGAAATATAACTAGAGTTAATGGTTACGACGATGACTTAGTAAATAAGCTAATAAATAGACATAAATTTAGGTTTAATATTCAGAATTCCACCTTTTTTACACGCGAAGAAAATAACACCAAATATGTCTCCATACCATATAATCCGAAATATAGCAAGGGACTCAATAAGGTATTTAATAAGGTAGGCCTCACCTTAGTCTATAAGTCATCAGACAATCTGAGGAATATCTTAGGAAATCCCAAAGATAAGATTCCTAATTGTGAGAAAAGTGGAATTTATGAAATTAGTTGTAATGATTGTGACAAAAAGTATGTTGGGCAAACTGAAAGATCAATTAAAACACGATTTAAAGAACATTTAGCACACTTAAGATACAATAGAACAGAAAAGTCTAGCATTGCCGAACATGCCCTTGAAGCTGATCATACTGTAACATTAGATAATCTAAGGTTAATAAAAAATGTATCTGATAGGAGATTATTGAACGTATACGAAAGTATGGAAATCATAAAATGTAAAAATAGTTTAAATAAAGACAGAGGGCCTATTCCTTATAGTCCCCTCTACTGGGTACTTGACCGGAACTGAGGACCTTGCCTATGTCATTAGTTCCGCTTGAGTAATTCAAGGGTTAGACTAAGTATAAATAGGGTAGATTTGTAGTTTTAGCTTTAGTCAATCATCGCTCCTGATGAAGGTAACATGGTTAGCGAAACGCGCGTCGAGTGCAAAAATAAAGTGTTTGGTGTAGTGGTGATATATACTGAGTAGTTTAAAACTAGTACCTAATTTTTAGTGTTCCGTATGGAACACTTATGGGATCACTTCAGTGTTCATCTGTCACAGCCGATTTTCTTCGATACTATTTGATATAGAAAGTTGAGATTTGTCACAAATATAGGAATTATTGACCCAATCACAGTCCTGTAGTTTTGAAAGTTAAATTTTGGCATAATGAGAGTTAGTTTTGGGGGGTGTAATCGGAAGTGAAAAGAAAAAATTTTTTATTAGGTGATCGAGTACGGTGTCAATCAAGCTTGTAACAACACAACACAAAAATATATATGATGTAATACTTGAGCACACTTTTCTTTGTATTATTTAAAAAAAAAATGACCATAAACCACTCGTCCACCCACACTATCTCGAATAGTCCCTAACAAAAAAGTTGAATTTTGCAACGAATATAAGAATTAACGACCTGACGGAATACCTGCCTTCTCAAAAACTGTGCAAGGGAACTAACGCCAGTTT
>JAHKBH010003042.1:0-22500 GCA_019049505.1 Pachyrhynchus sulphureomaculatus
GTGAACACAATAAAGAGCCAGTTACAAGTCTATCTAACCTTTTAAAGATGTTCTTTCATAGAATTCCGTTTATATCTGCCGACGTCCAATGAACTTTAACATAATAGTTTGAAATAATCTTCTCCAAGATGTGAATTTTCCAATAAGGTAAAAAAGTTCAAATTTTTTGTAACTATTGCACTGTTCATTAAATTTTAAAACAAGCATTCTTTCAAGCTTATTTCATAATTTCACAAGTGTATAAAATTTTCTTAATTTAAATTTTATGTTTAATCTTCCTATTCCCTCGAGGGGTCATGAAAGTGATTTTTAGAACTACGTCGTCACAACAGTCTTCCAAAGAACGAATATTTCTACATATGATTCGATTGATTATCAAGTTAATTAATCAGGACCGAAAGTATTACCCAAATAATAATTGTGAACCATAAAATGAAGTACTAAAATATTCTCGATTATAAAAATCTCAAAAAGGGCTAAAAACTAAATGTTATAAAATTTAACATATCGCATGTTTTGAGAAAATGATAATTTTAAATTATTTCATGATTTTACTAATATTTGCCATTTTAAGTAAATTTAATGGAAAAACTACCTTTTTTGTCTTCAATGTATATAATTTAGGACGATGTTTAAGTTACAGAATAGCCCTATAAACCTAGAATTTACCTGGCGATACTGCTTGGTCTAAAAGTTAGTTGGAGCCAGAGTTTCGGCTCGTACTGTATAATTTTTACAATTTTTTAGATGACATATGGAAACCTAGAAGAAAAATGTTACAAAGCAGTTATAAGCCGTCTGTTTTAAAATCATACCTATCGACGTTTTACCAACAAAGCTGCAAGGTACTTGATTATTTGTCGACTTTAAGTAAGAATGAGGACCTATTCTACGTTCTTAGCATTTACTCATTTGACAATTTCTATTGTAAGTATGGTATTTTTAGGAAGTTGAGTATTATGTAGTTTTTCCTCTTTTACATCTTTTTTATGGAAGTCAGTGAATAACTGCATTCATCATAATGCTGAGTCGTTTTCCAGGGTATTAAAATTACAATAATATACATATTACCACCTCCGCGGTACAGAATAAATATTAAAATTGTATATGAAAATTTAACCTCTACAGATTAGAGTCAAGAGTCGAAAAGGATTAAATTTTTAGGTCTGAATATTTTAAAACTTACTTTTTTATTACCTTTTACAGATTTAATTTTCTATAAGCCTCTTACGCTGTGTCCTATGTACGTGGCCATCTACCGTGAGCGATCCGACTAAAACAACAACAAAAAAATGCTCACTTGAATAAATTTTTGATCGTACCAGTATATCCTCTACTTTTAATTTGAACACGTTAACCTGTTTTAATAATAATATTATTAATAATGATGACTGAAGAAGAATATATTGAGGATTTAAATAAAAGACATGGTGAGTTATTAAAATTATTGGAAAATAGAGAAAAATAAATGGTTGAAATGGAACAGGAAAGCGAAGAAGATTTACCTTTAAATATCTTGAGAAAGCGATTGTTAAAAGAACAACAACAGGAACAAGCAAACTATGCTAGGCTTATATCGCCTTATCTATCATCATTTTTCTTTATCTCCTATTTTTTCGCCTAATCTCTCATAATGTATCTTTCTTGCCCATTATAGATGTGTATGTCGCCTTTTCTATCAATATTTCGCCATATCTCCCATTATTTCTCTTTATCTCCAATCATCTTTCGTTCTCCAACATTATATAAATTTATATCGCCTTATCTATCAATATTTCGCCTTATGGCCAATTATTTCTCCTTATCTCCCATAATCTCTCCTCCTCAATTATAGGAATTTATATAGACTTATCTATCATTATTTCGCCTTATCTCTCATTATTTCTCCTTTCGCTTTAATCAGTTTTAGCGAGGACACATTTAATCATTTTCATCGTGCAACGACTATAATGCTGCAAGTATGTTAGTAATATTAATTAAAGAGTTGAATACAAGCTATAGTGTTGGCTTCTACCAAATTTATTATTTTTGACTGAACAAGACACATATAAAGTCGCAGCTTGAAAGGTTAATTTGTTTATTACAGAAATAAAGTTTAAACTTGAATATAATCAAACGTGTTCCGTACATTTTACAAAAAAAAAGTAGAGAAAACACACTAGAATTCTAGAAAATGTACCGATAAAACGAAATGTCCTTACCATTAACCAGAATTCCCTTCGCATTAAACCTTGAATATTGTGAGCAATATCTCCATTCTAGTTTGTCTTGACTATTGTCATAAAGAAAAATTGATGCCAGGTGACGTCCGACGCACAATGGTGACAATACGTAATTTTTAGCTAAGTTTATTTTCTGGCCGGAATTTTCAAGGAACCTCAATAATTTTTTTTTTTAAATCTTTACCACTTACTAATTTGTCAATATTGCTTTTTCTCCAAAAAACACCTTTTTAGGCAATAAAATGAGTTTTAGAAACGTAATTTTCAAGGAATTTCAATGACTTCGTCTTAAAAATATGGGTATGAAATTTTTTTTTTAAAGCATTTAAAAAAAAAATGTGTTGCCGTGTTAAAATCGGAAAGAAATTAGAGAACTTGGTGATCATTATTTATCACGATTTTCGCACGGGTTACCGAAAACTGCCATTGACAATATATAAAAGAAATGAGTGAGCAACAAAAATAAAATTCATGCCAAACCAAGTTATTATACTATGGTAGATATATCTATATATATATATATATATATATATATATATATATATATATATATATATACATATATACATATATATATATATATATATATATATATATATATATATATATATATATATATATATATATATATATATATATATATATATATGGCCAGATAATTCTACTGCAACAACGCCTGTTGAGAAAGCGAACTTACTGGTTGAACTCTTTGCTTCACATTCTAGTCAGTTTTAAAGGAAAAACATCACCTTCTATTCCCATAGTGCATCCTCAATATGGTCCTCAGACAGTGTATCATAAAACGTATTTTAATGAAGCTGGATACCACAAAAGTTTCTGGTGGTGACGGAATACCTGCGATAGTACTCAAAAACTGCGCGAGAGAACTAACACCAGTTTTCTGTAGCCCTTTTAACCTCCCTACAGAAAGGGAATATTTCCTTCCTGCTGCAAATGCGTCACAGTTCAGCCGATACCCAGAAAAGGACAGAAGACCTTGCTAAACAACTGCCAACCAGTAGGAGTGCTTTCCATAATATCGAAAGTCATGCTATCAATCGGCAACTTCTAAAATATCTTGAATGATTCAATATTATTAGCGACCATCAATATGGCTTTCATAAACATAGATCAACGGGAGATCTGTTGTCCTATGGAACATATGTTTGAAACAACGCAATTGAACACTTTAGAGAATCTCGAGCGGTTGCTTTTGATATATTCAAGGCATTCGACCGTGTATAGCACGATGCATTGTTGGCTAAGCTACGCTCTTCCGGTATGTCTGAAAAGTTCTGTTTATGTCTTTCATGTTTCCTCGAAGAGTGTTCCTTACGAATGACAGTCGACGGATTTCTTTCTAAGACCTTCACTGTCAACGCCGGTATGCCCCAAGGCACCATAGTGTCTCCTACTACCTTTCTCATTTACATTAATTATCTGCTGGAAAAGACCAGGGATCTAATCCACAGCTTTGTAGATTACAGAACGCTTATCTCTCCATTTACTTTGAACGCTCGAACATCAGTTACTTATGCAAATATCTTCAGATAGCAGGAAGTCGTTCAACTTAACAAAGACCTGGAAGAAGTTCTATCTTGGGGTGATAGTTACCAAGTTGAATTTAACGATACAAAAACCCGAGTGGCAGTTTCTTCTAAAAAAGTTAACGTTGCTAAACCCGACATAGTTATGTCGGGGCACTTCATTCCTCTACATCGTCAACTTAATTTGCAGGACGTTGATGCAAGTACAGCAAAGAGAGCATCTTAAAAGCTGAGAATATTATTTCGAAATAGAAAGATTTACACTCCACAAGTAATATATATATATATATATATATATATATATATATATATATATATATATATATATATATATATATATATATATATACGTATATATATATATATATATATATATATATATATATATATATATATATATATATATATACGTATATATATATATATATATATATATATATATATATATATATATATATATATATATATATATATATATATATATATATATGTACATATACTTTTTATTATGTGTCGAGAATGACACAGTATAATGAAGAAAGTTCCTATTTATCAGATTCTAAAAGGAAAACTGTAAAAACTATGAGGGATGAATATTTTAATGGCCCCGATATGGCTAGCCCGTATTAAATAAAATGAAGAATAAATACGCGAACCTTTTATAGTGAAAAATGGCGTAATACAAACAGTAACACGGACACTTTTGGAATATAACAATTTAAATTGCCCCTCACACCTTTATAAGAATAACTTTGTAGAAACTGATAAATAAAAGTTTTTCCAGTACGAAGTGTATTTCCGATGGTCATTGCTTAGTGATTTTCAGGTCCGAATACCAGATTGTTAGAGCTATATGGTTATAAAATAATAAATAAAATACTAAATACTAAGCAGCAAGGACTATACGTAATGCTATTTCTCTGAAAAGAGAGAAAAGAAAAAAAAAAGGCACTATCACAATCAGCAAAGTTTATCTTAAAGAATTATGAATACATATCCAATAATAGAGCCATAAATAGTAATACCTCTTGTAACTAAGCTGGTTGGTTAATTTTAATTTTATAATGATAAAGAAGAAAAGTATTTGACATCATTATTTTAAATAACCGGTCAAATGCAAGTTTTCATTTGACACCACACTCGATGACCTAGTAAAAAAATTTTTTTTTTCACTTCCGATTTCACCCCTCAAAACTAACCCCTTAAGTCAAAATTTAACTTTTAAAACTACACGGCTCTGATGAGGCCATTAATTCCTATATTCGTATCAAATTTTAACTTTCTATGTCAAATAGTTTCGGAGAAAATCGGGTGTGTCAGACAGACAGACGGACAAACAGACAGGCAGACACCGAAGTAATCTTATAAGTGTTCCGTACGAAACACTAAAAAATGTTAACATTAGTTGTGCGAGCTTTTTTTTATGGGCCGAAAAATATTGCTTTATGGACGTAAAAATCTTGCTTTTGTATGCGATACAAAATATAATGGAGGTAAGAATATGTTATTTTATGCGCCCAATATTTCTGTGTTATTTGAAGTAATTAAAATAAAATATCTGCCCAAGTGCAAGTTGGACGCAATTAGAGTTCCGTAATTTGGCTGCTTTTAAAATAAAAATTTTTGTTACGTAGGTATAAAATGATCAATGACTTCACAAAACATACTACAATTGAATTTTCAGCAAAGTTTTTTTTTCCGATCTGAACTGAATTTTTTTAAAATTTTTTAATCAGTACTTTTCGATATAAAGAAAAGTGTGTGCAAGTATTACATTATATATATTTTTGAACTCGTGTTTTTACAAGCTTTCACTTGACACCCTACTCGAAGACTCGGTAAAATTTTTTTCGAAATTACACTTCCTGTGTCAAATAATTTTGGAGAAAATCGGGCGTGGCAGACATATAGACAGCCGAAAAGACAGACGGACAGACACCGAAGTGATCTTAAAGTGTTCCATACGGAACACTAATAACACTATATAGCTTTTTGTATATATGTACAAGGTGGTCCAAATTGGACACTTTTAAAGGTAAACCCACTTATCTAAAGGAGATAGACGAAAACTGATGTCGGTGTCTGAGGCTCAATTTTTATGATAAACTCAAAACCGCGTATCGATATCTAGTACCGTTTCAGATATACAGGATATTTTTCAAAAATCTGCATTTTGGAAAAATATTTGTAATTCTTTTCCTATTGAAAATTTTTGATTTCTGTAAAAACATTCTCTGGGAGATTTTCGATGTTATTTTGGCTGGTATGGAAGCCTACATCCTTTTTCGGAGAAATGCTCCTTCAACGGCAAGCCTTGGTTTGACCGAAAATGCAAAGAAGTTGTTGCTTCTAAACATCTTGCCTACCGACAATGGCGTGAAAATCCTAACATCATAAATCGTAACACCTTTGCCCGGAACAGATGAGGAGGCACACAAACAACCGATTAGAAACAAACTTCTCGCTTGTCCCAACAATTCCAGGTCCTTTTGGGCAGTCGCTAAGGCAGTTAGTAAAAATTTCATCAAATCCGCTATACCACCACTCACACGACCAGACAATTCTATTGCAACGACACCTGTTGAGAAAGCGAACTTGTTTTCTGAACTCTTTGCTTCACATTCTACTGTCGATTACCAAGGAAAAACACCACCTACTATTCTCATATTGCAGTCAAGGATGCCCGATGTTGTCTTCAGACAGCGTATCATAAAGCGTATTTTAATGAAGCTAGACACCAAAAAGGCTTCTGGCGCTGACGGAAAACCTGCCATTTGTTTTTGTATGGGTCTAGCACACGTGTTGCAGGGAAGTCCCTAAAGCGCTTCAGGAAATGGCATGTGTGCGGAAAAAGTGATTCACGTTGTTTTTAAATCGCTGTAAATTGTTCCCGCTATAGTTCTCAAAAACTGTGCGAGGGAACTAACACCAGTTTTCTGCAGACTTTTCAACCTATCCTACAGAAAGGGAATATTTCCTTCCTGCTGGAAATGTGCCGATACCTAAAAAAAGGCAAGAAGACGTTGCCAAATAACTACCGACCAGTCGCACTGCTTTCAATAATATCGAAAGTCATGGAAAAAGTTATCAATCAGCATCTTCTAAAATATTTTGAAGGATTCAACATTTTTAGCGATCACCAATATGGCTTTCGTCAACATAGATCAACAGGAGATCTTCTGACTTATGTAACACATGTTTGGAATAATGCAATTGAACACTTTGAACAATCTCGAGCGGTTGCTCCTGACATATCCAAGGCATTCGATCGTGTGTGGCACGATGGACTGTTGGCTAAGCTACGTTCTTGTGGTATGTCTGAAAAATTCTGCTTATGGCTCTCATGTTTTCTCAGAGAGCGTTCTTTACGAGGGGCGGTTGACATATTTCTTTCTAACACCTTCACTATTAACGCCGGTGTGCCCCAAGGCTCCATACTGTCTCCCACTCTCTTTCTAATTCACATTAACGATCTGCTGGAAAAGACCGGGAATCCAATCTACAGCTTTGCAGATGACAGTAAGCTTATCTCTTCATTCACTTTGAATGCTCAGACATCGGCTACTCAGGCGAATATCCGCAGACAGCAGGAGGTCGTTCAACTTAACAAAGACCTGGAAAAAATTTATATTTTGGGGGTAACAGCAACCAAATGGAGTTTAACGCTACAAGAACCCAGGCGGCAGTTTTTTCTAAAAAAGTTAACATTGCTGAACCCAACATAGTCATTGTCGGGGCACTCCATTCCCCTAGCATCGTCACTCAATTTATTGGGCGTTAATTTAGGAGCAAATATGTCCTGGCATGAACATGTTGCAGACATAGCAAGGAGAGTTTCCCAAAAGTTGGGAATACAACAACAGTTAATTCTTTACAAAGCTCAAATTCGATCAACTGTGGAATACTGCTCCCATGTTTGGGGCTTCGCTCCCAAACACACACTGCATTTGTTGGATTCTGTTCAGAGAAGAGCTGTTCGTCTGATTGGAGATCCGGAACTGACCGGCGGCCTTGATTCGCTGGAACATCGAAGAACGGTTGGCAATTTGAGTCTGTTCTACAAGTATTTTCATGGAAAGTGTTCGAAGGATGTAGCACGCTTAATTCCTCCCAGAGTGGGGCATGTTAGAAATACACCTCGCGCTAATACTTCACATCCGTATGAGGTTCAGCTTGTTACTCCGCATACAACGCTTTTTAAGGAGTCTTTTACCGAGTAAAATTTACAGTGATTCAAGAACAACGTGAATCGCTTTTTCCGTACACATGCTGCTCGTGGAGCGCTTTAGTGACTTCCCTGTAGTACGTGTGCTAGACCCATAAACAAAAAAATCTATAAAAGAAAGTATTACAGGGACGTAGTCTTCTCGTGATTTTGCAACTATGTTACGGACATTAAAGATTTGTTCTCCGCAGCCTCTATTTTTGACGAAACCGCTTGTTCTGGGGGTATTTCTGGATTAATGAAGTTAGATAGGCAAGATTGAATTTTGTAGATCAGGACTTTGCTGATATGGGTGATCAAAGATATCATTCTGTAGTTAGCGCAGATATCAGTTGAGCTTTTCTTATGCAGGGAAAAAGTAATTGAGGTGTTATATTTTTGGCAGCATTCCCAAGTTTTTCAAATTTTATTGTTCAGCAAATCAATTGCTTTCAGCCCTTCGGGATTGATTATTTTAATCACCTCTGTCGTTCTGAAATCAATTCCTGGAGTTTTTCCGAGTTTTAGTTTTTTTATCCTCGATTTTCTCCATCATAATTTCTGGTTCTTCTTCTATGTCTTTCTGGTAGTCTGTTTTCTCTCTCTGCATATAGTTTTTGATAATACTTTGTACATACTTCTACAATTTCTTCCAATGCGGTTATTGTCGTTTCATCCGCATCACTTATAGACCAAACGAAAAAAACTGAAAAAATTCGAAAAAAGAAGGATCTTTTAAAAGATTAAAATATTAAACATATAGTATAATAGACCAGATTTATTAATGAAATTAAAATGTTACAATATGAAATAAAAGTCCCTAAAAGCTCTGTCTCCTAGCCTCTATTGCCAAACTCCGTATCGCGCCGACATACCCTTGTAGCAAGCTGAACAGAATTTCACTATATGCCATGTAGCATCTAAATTTAATCACTAGCTGTCATACCTTAAGGAAAATGTTGTGTCCGTACAAAAGCACCGCCTGATATTTAAACATTTCTTTACGTTTTAGGATCCTTAAATTACTAAAAATATATATGCCACCATTGGTCGGTTGGTCTGCCTATTTGTCTGTTTGTTGTCGCGATAACTTCCGAATGAAATAAAACATACATTTCAAATTTGGGAGTAGTTGATAAGTTTAGCAAAGCTTTCTTAGCATTGTGACGATACCTCTGGTGGGAGGGAGTGTAGCCTCAGATACAGTTAAAATATTTATTTTTTAGATTAGTACAACTTATGTTAAGATCTGACAAATTTGCGTGGCATTCAATGGATTGGTTATAAAAATTTCTTGTAAGTGATTTTCAAAATGAACAAATGTATCGAGCAAAGAAATTATGTTAAAAGTTGTTTTAAAAACGAAATTTCTTGTATCGACAAGTCAAAAATATTAAAATGGCGTTACGGTGATGAACGTTTACTAAGATTAAAAGTTATCACGTGATTTAAATCATTGAAAGAGGGTAGAGAAGCAGTTGCAGACGAACCGCGTTCTGGAAGACTATCGACCGCATCCACAGAAGAAAACGACAATATCAAGGATTTTGTATTCAATAATGATCATTTAAGTATTAGAGATCATTTAATCGTAGATCTTTCTTAAATATGAATTGAATTAATGTAATCGTTTGTAAAGAACAATTTGAGCTTGCGTAATTTTGTTGGTTACAAATGAATTTTTTCCGAAAAATTTGGTTGTGTTGAGGACGCTAAAGAGATGATCTCTTTGGATGTCCATACTTTGAAATAAATATAATATATATGTCCTAAAAACGGCGTAAGAATCAATTGAATATCGTACAACAGGTGAATCAAAACCGAAAAAATAAAAACACTTTAATATCAGTAAAAAAAACTCAGGATTAGGAAAAAAGATATCTAAATTGTGACAGAACGATTTCTGAATTTTGCATCACGACGAGGCACTATGGCATAATGCAATAAATATTTGTACCTTTCAAATAAAAGCATAACGATGATCGCTCAAGGTGAATTTGGCCCTCCGTGGATATCGTTTTGAATCTTAGAAGCTGTCCGCTCCGAAAGCATTACCGAAATCTGGTATAACAAGTGTTTTAAAGATTGGTAAAAACGTTGGCAGAAGTGTGGTGAGACGAGATTACTTTGAATAGGATCAGATACACTGGTGAGCAAAAAATCGACTCAAACTATTTGGCTTCATTTAACATGTAGTATTTAGGGTTCATATATTTTTACGGATTTTAGTATCATTTGAAAGCCCATTCTATTCTCTTTCTAATGATACCAAATTCCATAGCATACCTCCTGATAAAAATGATTGAAAGGGGGACCAAGGAGAACAAGGACTGGAAATAGGGGGGTAAGAGAAAGGAAAAATTAAACAAATTTTAAGTTGTTTAATTAAATTTATTGATAAAACCAAAATCAATATTCTGTATTACCCCACCTAGCCCTTATTACTGCTTCCAGCTGGATTTTCAAGCCGTGAGCTTTTTCACCACTGTCTGTGGGATTCTTCCCCACTCTTCCGCCATCACAACGTTTAATTCCCTCAGCGATGCAGGGGCTGGATTTCAGGCTCAAATCCTTCTTTTGATCTCATCTCACATATGCTAGCTTGGATTGAAGTTAGTACTCCGCGCAGGCCAATCTAATGTGGGTATTCCCACTTCCGCCAGGTACTGCTGCGCCGATGCAGCAACATGTGGCGTCACACTGTCATGCATTAGCACGATGCCATTGCCAACAAACCCAGCGTACGAACGACGTGTTCCTGAAGGATCCCCTCGATGTGGGGTAAGATCAACCGGTGAGCAGGTAATCCATCGCTACGAGTCTTATTAGTCACGAAAACTAAATCGGTTTTCACATCCAGTGAGATGCCTCCCCACACCATGACAGAACCTCCTCCGTAGGCGACCGTTTCAGTAATGCAGCACTGCGCATAACGCTCCCCATGCCTCCTATAGACTCGTCTTCTTCTATTTTTTGCTATGTAGGTACATTCGGAACTCGTCGGGGAATAAAACGCCCCATTGCTTTAAGGTCCAGTCGACATATTCTCGGACAAATCTAAGTCGCCCTTGTCGATGGGCTGCTATCAATTTGGGTCCGTTAGCTGGTCTCTTCGGAGTTAGGTTAGCTTTTTTAAGTCTTCTTCTGACCATGATGATAAATTGCTGACAGCCCGACCACGAACTTGTCGGAGCTCCTGCTAGACCTCAATGCCGGTCAACTTGAGAATGAAGCGATCATCTCGCTCCAAGATACACCATCTTCTCCCTGATCCTGGTTTCCGTGTAAAGGCAGCAGTCTCTTGGTAACGTCTCTCGATTCTGGAGACAGCTGATTGGCTCAGGTGCAGTTGTGTAGCGACTATACGTTGGCTATACCCTTCTTACAATAGGGCAATGACTTGTGCCGTTTCTTACGGAGTGGCATCCATTTTCCGATGGCGTAATTAGTGAGCAGGTATGGCAGAGATGTTGACGGTTCAAATTCCGCTAAAGGAACGATAGGAAAATGCAGTTGCATGTGTTTTTATAGGGATGAATAGCGCGCAACGAGTGCGTTGCTGAGCGAGCAAAAAATTGTGTAAAACCGTTTCAATCAGGAAAACTTTTTAGAAATTTAAATGTTTTTCGTATTATTGGAAAGAGTAGAAAATCAGCATTCTAATGATACCAAAAATAATACACTCTTTGGAAATTATATTCAAGGATCGGTGTTAAATGAAGCAAAATCGTTTGAGTCCATTTTTTTGCTCACCAGTGTAGATTCGAATGAATAAAATAATGATTTAGGTTTTATTTAACTAATTACTTTTTGAACATTGGATTGATCGAAATTTATTCGTCGCAAAGTAGCTAGA
This sequence comes from Pachyrhynchus sulphureomaculatus, assembly GCA_019049505.1. Taxonomy (NCBI): domain Eukaryota; kingdom Metazoa; phylum Arthropoda; class Insecta; order Coleoptera; family Curculionidae; genus Pachyrhynchus; species Pachyrhynchus sulphureomaculatus. The sequence continues at coordinate 11,830 of JAHKBH010003042.1, forward strand.
TTAGCTTTTTTATGAAAATTTTGTGTTATAGTATGCTTGAAAATGTAAGTTATACAATTCAAAATCACTAATCCATTGGGACCGACAGAAATTAAGAACTTCATACGAACTGATCAATAGTATTTTTAATCTTTAATTAATCGGAAATAAATGACGTTTATTTATTATGCAATTCAGTATTTTATTTTGCTATCTTTAAAGCTACACTTAAATTTTCTTATGACTGTAAGTACGACTTATATTTCCTACGGAAATAATAAGATAATTTTCCAGATATTTTATTTAATCGAAAGTAATTCCTTTATGGTTTCTCTATCGGTTTTAGAACGTTCTTTTTCTTCTTTTTTATAAGCTACAGCTACTCTACTGCAAGAGATATAACTCTTCAAGTTTCTTTTAATTGTCTCTATCCTGTGCAAGATGGAGCCATTTACTGCCTGCTGTCAATCTGATATATTCAGTCCATTTTCTTATTGGTTTTCCGACACTTGATCTACTCTCTCCATTTAAGTAATTTTGTTGTCCATCTACCATTATTCGTTCTAGCAACATGCCCCACCCATGGCCACTTTAATTTTGCCACTCTTTCACTGATATCTGAAATTCTTGTTGAGTACTGATACGAGTACATATTTACAGTATTTTCTTCGGTTTGTGGTAGTATATATATATATATATATATATATATATATATATATATATATATATATATATCTATATATATATATATATATATATATATATATATATATATATATATATATATATATATATATATATATATATATATACTATCACAAACCGAAGAAATATGTATATATATATATATATATATATATATATATATATATATATATATATATGTATATATATATAATACAGAATAGATCGATAAATCGATCTCGTTTCTTGTTCTACCATCTGGACTCTTCCACGTTCATCGCTTTTGGGTTTTTTTTGCTGAAAAAATAATTCATACACACGAGTTATTCGTCCTGTATATACTTAGAACTTTAGTGTTTTGTGATCATTATCATCATCAATCAGCCCTCTACGTCTACTGCTGAACATAGGTCTCCCCATTTTTGTCTATTCCCTTCTATTTTGGGCTCTCTGAATCCGGTTGCCGGTCATTTTTTTGATATCATCCGTCCATCTTGTGGGTGATCTTCCTCTGCTCCTTCTGTCGGCTCTCGGCTTCCACTTAAGCAGTCTCTTGGTCCATCTTCCGTCCGTCATCCGGGCCATATGTTCCGCCTCGTTCCATTTGAGCTCTGCTATCTGCTTGATAACATCAATTACGCCTATTCTTTGGCGCAGGTCTCCGTTCTTAATATGGTCTCTTAATGACACTCCGAGCATCGATCTTTCCATTTTCTGCTGTGTTGCTCTAAGCTTTTGTGCCGTTACGATTGTTAAGGTTAACGTTTCGCAGCCATATGTCAAGATGGCAAAACACACCGATTGAAGACGTATCTTTTTAAGTTTATTAGTAGATTACCTTTGAAGATCTTCCGAAGTTTTCCATGGGCAGCCCAGGCGTAGACAACTCTTCTCTTCACTTCACGCGTTTGGTTGTCTCTGGATATCTGTATTTCGTGCCCAATATTTAACTGTTAGTTCTATTTCGTTGTTGTTAACTTTTAAATTCTCGCTCGGGACTAGGTTGGTCATAAGTTTTGTTTTGGAACTGTTTATTTTCAAGCCTACTTCACTGCATACCTCGTGGAGTTCTTTAAACATTAAGGAAATATCGTGTAGATTGTCGGACAATAATGCTATGTCATCCGCAAATCGGAGGTTTGTTAGATTTTGTCCGTCTATATTTAGGCCTTTTGCTTCCAAATTAAGCCTTTTAAATGCGTATTGTAATACTGCCGTAAACAGCTTGGGAGATATCGTATCGCCTTGTCCAACTCCCCTTCCAGTTGATATGCTTTTGGTGTTCTTATGTAGTTTTACCGTCATTTCTGCATTTTTGTAGATGTTGTATATTAGCCTTGTGTACCGATAGTCGACACGACATTCTTGGAGCGCATCCATAACTGTCTCGATCTCCATTGTGTCGAACGCCTTTTGGAAATCCACCAAGACTAGAACTAATGATCTGTTATATTCAATAGATTTTTTAATTACTGTCTTGACACTTTGTAGATTAACGTTGGTGTCAAATCCAGCACGAAAACCGGCCTGCTCTACTGTTTGGTAAAAATCTAATTTTTTCTCAAGTCTCGTAGCTATAATCCTTGTAAATAGTTTGTACAGATGGCTTAAGAGACTGGTCTGTATTTCTCTAATTCCGCTATATCATCCTTCTTGTGAAGCAGTATCACAATAGCATTGTTCCATTTATCTGGTATTGTACTGCTGTATAGACATAGATTGTACAAATCTCTTATTTTTCTAAGTAGACAAGAACCGCCTATCTTTATTGCATCAGTGGTCACCTTATCTTCTCCAGCCGCCTTGTTGTTGTTCACTTTCTTTAATGCTAAATCTTTTCTTCTAAGGTAATGTGTGGTTTCGATTTTGATCCTTGATTTATTATACCCTTACTTGACGTTACAGTGCCTGGCTCTAAATTTGGAGCCGAGTTTGTCTCATTTTCACTCTTATACAGCAGTTGATAGAAATCTTCTACCATTTTCAATATCTTTTCCCTGTTTGTGGTGATAGCTCCTTCTTTGTTTTTAACTTTAATTATTTCCTTTCCATTTCGGAGTTTTCTACGTAGCACTTTCATGCTTTTGTTGTCTTCTATAGTCTGTTCGATCTCCTTTGTGTTATATTTTCTGATATCCTCCCGTGTAGCTTTGGATATTCGCTTGTTCATCTCTTTTAGTTCTTCAGTGTTTGTCATCTTCTGACTTCTCATGTCCCTTCCTCTCTGCATTAAGTTCTTAGTCCCTTGACTGATTTTCTCTTCTCTCTTTGTTTTGGGACAGTGTTTGTTTTGACTTTCCAGTATTGCATTTGTTATTTTTTCGTTTAAACTATTAATGTTTTCTCCCAAGTCGGTTTTCTCCAACACTGTATTAATGTGTCGCTGAAATTTTTCAGTAATTGGGGTTCATCCATGATCTATTGATCTTCTTGTTTATCATCTTAAAACGTTCTTTACTGATGTTAATTAATATTTTCGCACTCACCATCCTATGGTCGCTCCCAGTACCAAACTTATTCAATACTGACACGTCCTTGACAATGCTTTTCCTGTCCGTTATAATAAAATCAATCTGATTCTTCGTGCGGCCGTCTGGACTTGCCCAGGTCCATCTCCTATTTGATTTTTTATAGAAGAAGCTGTTCATCTGAACATATCATTCTGAAGCAGAAAGTCTAACAATTTCTCTCCTTGGTCATTTCTGCCTTCCAAACCGTAACTTCCCAGTGAGGTTTCCGTAGTGTCGGACTTAATCCCTATTTTGGTATTAAAGTCTCCACATAGAATGGTGCAGTGCGCTTTCTCCCCTATGATAGCCGCTTCTATGTCATCGTAGAATAGATCAATTTCCTCATCTGTATGGTCTTTAGTCGGTGCGTAGACTGTATTAAAATTCCGGTTCCTCCTATGGAACTATCATCGTCGCCTGCATAATAGAAACTATTGTCATTTTTCAATTTTATTAGTTGTCTCCTCGTCTTCTCACCTGCCTGAGGCCTATTACGTCCCATTTCACGTTTTCCAGTTCAATTTCAAGTGAAATACGCAAAATAAAATTGTTCGTAAATAAATTACTGACAAATTAAAAGAAATTTTAGCAGTATTTGTAAATACTGTGAAGTCGTTCTTTTAAATTTTAAATAAAAATCTTTTGTGAAAATTGTTTTGGTTATTTATGGAAGAGTATATCATTAGGTAGCTATTTTTAAATTAAAAAAAATAAACATATAGTATGGGAACTATTAAAAAATAAATAGAACAGTATAATAGCAGTTAAATTTATGAAGTAATGTCAATTAGAACTAAATTAAAATAAACCACCTTTTGATAAACACAACTTTGGGTGATTACTAGAAATTAGTAAGATTACAGATAACCTAATTAGTTGTAGTAGTCCATTTCTTTATGCTCTTAAATAACATATTCATTAATTTTTATTACCGTAGTACATTCCTGAATCATAGATATATTTATATTTTACCAGATTGTTTCAATAAAAAAAATATTTCTTCGGCTCTATGTGCCAATTCTTGTTCCTGCCGTATTCCGTTTCTTTGATTATACAAAGGCCTTCGACACAGTGCAGTGGGATCACTTATGGAGAATTTTTCAAGAAATGGGGACACCAGACCATCTAGTCTTCTTAATCCACAAATTATACAGCAACAACATCGCTTATGTTAGAGTTGAGAAAAATCTATCTAAGCCATTCCAAGTCGGAAAGGGCGTGAGGCAGGGTTGTATCCTGTCTCCACTAGTGTTCAATATATTGAATTGGTTATCCGCAAAGCGTCGGAAGAGTGAAATAGAGGGGTATCAGTAAGAGGCAAAAAGTTCTCGAACTTGAGATATGCTGGTGATACTACAGTAATGGCTAGCTCTAAGGAAGAAATGGTTGCACTGCTGCATCGAATCGAAAAGGTTAGAGTAAAGGTCTTCCGAAGAAGCAAAAAACAGTTCTACCGGAAAACTATGTACAACAAACAGACAGTAGTGACTGAACCACCAAACCAACAAGAACTCACAGATCATTGGAAAAGTATCTGGTCAGAACCCAAACTACCCAATAATAAAACCCCCTGGATCAAAGCCGAAGAAGACAAACATAAACATGTGACAGAACAGGAAAATTCCACATTAACTACTGTGGAACCGAAGAGCATGATGAGGCACCTGGATACAAAAAATTCCGGAGGTAAAATAGCCTCCCGTTCGGATCTCCAGGTGAGGGCTGGTTCGGGGGCGTCGACATGCAGACATCATAACTTTAAAATAGATTTTTGCAACATACGAGGTTTAAACTCGAGCATAAATTCAGTGCATCAACACCTGCAATCAAATAAACCTCATATACTCGCTCTATGTGAAACCAAGGTCAGTCCATCGACCAGCACAGTCAACTATCTTTATCCTGGTTACGACTTCCATTCCCGATGTAGGCGTAACTTTGGAATCTGTCTTTTTGTCAGAAGCGACCTCTTTTGCCAACGAGAAGAGGATCTGGAGCCCCCAAACTTTGATGTTATAAGGTTAAAAATAACGACGCAACAAACCACAAGGTTCATCTGTATCCTTTATCGACCATCAAGTGATACCAATTTTCGAACACTTTTCGCTTCTCTTGCAGACATCATCGATCATTTACAAATTAACTATCCAAGTGCCGAAATTGCCATCCTGGGTGACTTTAATGTCCACAATATCAACTGGCTTAAATATTCAAATACTACCGACGAACAAGGTCGTGAAGCTGAATCATTCTCAATCAGTTGTGGCTTAACTCAGCTTATTGACGAACTAACATGGATCCCTGATCGAGATGGGAGTTCGCCAGTCTTCTTGATCTGTTTTTAACCACCAATCCGGAGATTTACATGGTTGCCGTAAATCCGCCGTTATGTTCTTCCGACCATAAACTGCTTTCGACATCGAGTTTCCTGCCAATCAGTGACAGAGAGGCGCCTAGGCCGCGCAAGATTTGGCACTACAAATCTGCTAAATGGGAAGATCTCATGGTACATTTTCTAACTTTCAACCCATCTGACTGCGCCAGGGAGGTCTCTGATGTTATTTTGGCTGGTATGGAAGTAATGTCAATTACTTTTCCCTTTTTCGAAGAAATGCCCCTCCAGCGGCAAGCCTTGGTTTAACCGAAAATGCAAAGAAGCTGTTGCTTCTAAATATATTGCCTACCGACAATGGCGTGAAAATCCTAACACCATAAATCTTAACACCTTCGTGCGTGCCCGGAACAGATGCAAAGGAATTATCGACGAAACCAAGGAGGCACACAATCAACGGATTAGAAACAAACTTCTCGCTTGTCCCAACAATTCCAGGTCCTTTTGGGCAGTCGCTAAGGCAGTTAGTCAAAATTTCACCAAATCCACCATACCACCACTCACACGGCCAGATAATTCCATTGCAATCACACCTGTTGAGAGAGCGAACTTGTTGGCTGAACTCTTTGCTTCACATTCTACTGTCGATTTCCAAGGAAAAACAACACCTACTATTCCCATACTGCAGTCAAATATGCCCAATGTTGTCTTTAGACAGCGTATCAAAAAGCGTATTTTAATGAAACTAGACACCAAAAAGGCTTCTGGCGCTGACGGAATACCTACCATAGTTCTCAAAAAAATTGTGCAAGGGAACTAACACCAGTTTTCTGTAGACTTTTCAACCTATCCTACAGAAAGGGAATACTTCCGTCCTGCTGGAAATGTGCCACGGTTCAGCTGATACCTAAAAAAGGCAAGAAGATCTTGCCAAATAACTACCGACCATTCGCACTGCTTTCAATAATATCGAAAGTCATGGAAAAGGTTATTAATCAGCATCTTCTAAAATATCTTGAACGATTCAATATTATTAGCGATCACCAATATGGCTTTCGTAAACGTAGATCAACAGAACACTTTGGAGAATCTCGAGCGGTTTGCTCTTGACATATCCAAGGCATTCGACCGTGTTTGGCACGATGGACTGTTGGCTAAGCTATGCTCTTGTGGCATGTCTGAAAAGTTCTGTTTGTGGCTCTCATGTTTTTTACGACTGGCGGTCGACGGATTTCTTTCTAACACCTTCACAATCAACGCCGGTGTGCCCCAAGGCTCCATACTGTCTCCCACTCTCTTTCTCATTTACATTAACGATCTGCTGGAAAAGGCCGGGAATCCAATCTACAGCTTTGCAGACGACAGTACGCTTGTCTCTTCATTCACTTTGAACGCTCGGGCATCGGCTGCTCAGGCGAATATCCGCAGACAGCAGGAGGTCGTTCAACTTAACAAAGACCTGGAAGAAATTCTATCTTGGGGTGACAGTAGCCAAGTGGAATTTAACGCTACAAAAACCCAGGCGGCAGTTTTTTCTAAAAAAGTTAACGTTGCTGAACCCGACATGGTTATGTCGGGACACTCTATTCCCTTAGCATCGGCGCTCAATTTGTTGGGCGTTAGTTTGGGAGCAAATATGTCCTGGCATGAACATGTTGCAGGCATAGCAAAGAGAGCTTCTCAAAAGTTGGGAATATTATTTCGAACCAGAAAGCTTTACACTCCCCAACAACTGTTAATTCTTTACAAAGCTCAAATTCGCTCCGCTCCCAAACATACACTGCATTTGTTGGATTCTGTTCAGAGAAGAGCTGTTCGTCTGATTGGAGACCCGGAACTGACCGGCGGCCTTGATTCGCTGGAACATCGAAGAACGGTTGGCGACTTGAGTCTGTTCTGCAAGTATTTTCATGGAAAGTGTTCTAAGGATGTAGTCTGCTTAATTCCTCCCAAAGCGGTGCATGCTAGAAATACACGTCGCGCTGGTGCTTTACATCCGTATGAGGTTCAGCTTGTTACTCCTCGTACAACGGTTTTCAAGCAGTCTTTTATATGGAGAACATCATCCCTTTGGAATAATTTGCCCAGCGCTGTGTTTCGCACTGAGTACAATTTACAGCGATTCAAGAGCTACGTGAATTGCTTTTTCCGCACACATGCCGCTCCTGGAGCGCTTTAGGGACTTCACTGCAGCACGTGCGCTAGACCCATAAAAAAAATACTAAATCGAAAGAAATGTTCTCTTTTTATAGTAGATCGAGCTAAAATTTTGCCTCCTCTCAACAAAATCAACGATATACCACTGAAGACAGATATTATATATTTAGGCGCAAGAAGGAGGGGTGCGAAGAAGAAATTAAAAGAAAGATAGCCATGACGAAAAGTGCAATGACAAGTCTAAGCATAGTATGGAAAGATCACAGAATAAATAAAATGACTAAAAAAGGCTTGTCAATTCACTAATATTCCTTATAGCCACATACGAAGCCGAAACATGGACAATTAATGCAGTACGCCGTTCAAGAATAGAGGCTTTCGAAACTACATGCTACAGGCTGATGCTCAGAATTTCCTGGACGGCTTGGACAAATGCGTCTATTCTGAGCGATCTTAACAACCAAAATAGGGACTGGCTGTTACCATTGATTCAAAGAAAAATAGCGTTATTTTTGGTCACAAAATAAGGAAGGATGGCATGGAAAATTTGCTGATTCAGGTGAAAGTCGACAGTAGAATAAAAAGAGGTAGATCTCCCAATAGATACATCGATCAAATCATGCCTACAATGCACTTGGAGTGACCGGAGATGATGGGAAGTGTCGAAGATAGAGAAGCCTGGAGGGCTGTTATAAATTCTGTTTAACAATGCAGTAGAGGTCACGACGTTTGGAGCCAAGGAACGGTGCGAAAGAAAGTACAGCCTTGAAACATAAATATATTTATATTTTACCAGATTGTTTCAATAAGAAAATATTTTGTTAGCCTTATGTGTCAATTCGTCCATTTTTATATGTGTTTCTGCCCTAAAATATCGTAGGAGAGTAACGATAAAAAAATAATAAAAAATCTCAAGATGTTGACTGTAATCTCGTAACTTCGGGTTTAATCTCGAAATTTCAACTTTCATCTCAAATTTTCGACGACTTTAATGTTAAGGTTCTACTTAAAGTTTCTTCAGGAACGTTGAAAATTCAATTTCCATATCAAAATATTATGAAGAAAATGGAGCTATCGAACCCCTCTAAAAATTTCTAATAAATCTTAGTTTTTGCTTAAAATAGTCAAACATTTTTAGTAAAACGAAAGTTTTAGTTTCTTTTTCTTGATAAAAAATTGCTTCATTTTTATTCAAGATCCATTGAAAAACTTCATTTTTTAAAAATTTTAAATATTATTTTCCTGTATGTACCAACTTTTGACAAAAATTATTATTTTGAAAAGTTTCAACTAAAGTTTCATTCACTGAAAGCTTTTTTTGTCCATTCTTTACAATTTCATAAAAAAAAAATTGTGTTAATGCCGGGAAGTGTTTTTTTACTAAATTACTAAATTTTGTTTGTCTGCCTCATATAGTTTAAAGACGCTGACCCCAAATTACCGTCCCTCAACACAAATTAAAAACAATAAAGATTGTGAGAAATTCCAAATCATCTATTTTATTAGCACAAATAAAATCCATAGTACATTGCTGCCAAATTTTCCATTAGGTCCTACTTCTGATCTTATCTTAAACCTAGGATCTACTCTGGTGGGAGAGGTCCAGTGCTGGGATAGGCAGTGATAGTTGCACCTCGGCTGGAAACTCTTTTCTTTTTTTCGTAACCCTTCTAAGCGATCATAAGGCTTTTTAAAATATTATATGTTAGATTACGGTTGCAGCACGTCACTCTAATATGTTTTGTTCTTATTTTAAGTCTAAAATTCGCTTAATTTCATGATTTTTGGACAATAATTTCTCAGTTAGATTAGTTGTTCCATTTAAGTCCTCCAATTACGGCAAAATTTTACAATTGGTTTTGACCTAATAGTAGTGAATATTATCACATATATGAAACATAGGTAAAATAAATTACCTAAAGAAAACTAGGCCCTTTATTTGTAATAAAATCTACTTATAATCTAAATTTTAGCTACGATTGCCTATAATAAAAGTAAGATTAACTATTTTGAAATAATATTTTTAGTAACTTCTGCTAGTTTAAAAGAAGAAGATTATCTCCCGGAATATAAAAATATTGGAAGTATCCTTATAAAGTGAGTATGAATATTATTGTAGGGCAAGATCGCTGGCACTGCATCATATTGTTTGATGTCAGTGGATTTTATATTTTGTTTTTAATTTATACAAAAACATGTATATATATGTTACTATAAAGGTTTTTCCAGATTGTGGAATGTAATACATTAAAATTCTAGGTTTTTGATATTAAGGGAAATGGCTGTTTTTTTTTTTGTTTTTTTCGCCAGTGCTTCCCGAGTGATTTTTATTTTCGCTTAGAGAGCATATTTTTGTCCAAATTTACTTCAAGCTGTCTTATATTAAACCAGTCAAAGATAATTATTAATTAAATAGTGATACTCGAGGAATATAACCTGTGGCATATTATTTATTGTCAAGCTAAACATTATTATAATTGATTTTTAGTGTTCCATACCCGGAACACTTACAGGATCCCTTCGGGGGTCTGTCTGTCTGTCTGTCAGTCACACAATTATTTGACATATAAAGTTGAAATTTGGCACAAATAGAGGAATTGATGGCCCAATCAGAGCTGTGTAGTTTTGAAAGCTTAATTTTGACTGTTTTGATGGTGAGATCGGAAGTGAAAATTTTTTTTTTAACCAGGTAATCAAGTGGAGCGTTAAATGAAAATTTGTAAAAATACAAGTTCAGAAATATATATGATGTAATACTTGGGAACACTTTTCTTTGTCTTAGTTTTTTAAAATGGCCAAAAATCGCTGTCCTTTACCCTATATCGAAACCTACTGTTCAAAGAAGCTTGAAAAAATTCTGGAATGTTTTTATAAAGTGTTGATTGGGCGATAATTATCACAAGTGCATTACGTTGGATAATTTATCTGATATTAAATAAAATATATGTGCCTTGACAATATGGTGAATATTTTTTTAATATACTTTTCAGTGCATTACTGATACCGAGT
>JAHKBH010003042.1:25000-33382 GCA_019049505.1 Pachyrhynchus sulphureomaculatus
TCAAGCTTTTCTTTAGTCTCCTGAGGCGTTTTGCCTTTCATGAAGTAATGTTTAATCACCACACGAAATTCTCTTTCGTGTGGTGATCACTCGACTTCCTTGATTCACACGAATGCCAAACACAAAGAAATAGACCAATATGGCTGAAACTTGGTGTACGTTCATTCAAGAGATGGTACTAACTAAACATGACCTCGATACGCGCCGGTGGTGCCATCTCTCGGACTTTGCACGGACTTTTCAAACCAGCCTCGTATATATGTTACTATAAAGGTTTTCGCAGATTGTGGAATGTAATACATTAAAATTCCGGGTTTCAATCCGATGAATTTGCACGACGTTTCGCCAAAATCTCATTTGGCATTTTCAAGTGCTCCCGCTGCTGCTACTGCTGCTGTTACTCGATACTGTGATCTTGCTGCTGCTGCTCGAAGCTAACTGAGAAACCGACGTGCGGTCGCCTTCTTTTATAGGTCGGCGTCTACGCAGATTGTAGGTAGGGGGGGGGGTCGGAAGTGTTCGTACGAGCATCGGTGTTTGCCGGCGGGGTGGTAATTACGGCTTCCGGCGCTATGCTGACTGTTGCCTTCTCGATGTTTTGGTTATTCCTTGGTTTAGATAATAGACCCTTCCATGTAGTGGAGATATTCATCGCATCATCTCGCTTGTTTAGCTGTCCATTCTTATCGATTTCCAAGGCTTCTCTGACTATGCGTGTTTTATAATGTGAAATCGAGGCTATTTGTTTAGATCCCTCAAAATTGATGTTGTGACCAGTATCATGATGGTGCTGAAAAGAGCTGATGTTGTTTGTACCCAGGATGTCTGTCACAGTGTTTTGTGGTTTGTATGCTATGCCTATGTTGTGTTTTCTTAGGACTCTTCCAATCCTATCTCTAACTCCTTTCACATACGGTAATAGGACTCTACTCTGGTTGAGGTCGTATTCTTCTGTCCTCGTCTGTGGATGGCATTGCCTTTCTAATGCTCTCTGTATAGACTAGTCTTTATATCCATTTTGCTTAAGGACCCTAGTGATTTGTGTAATTTCTTACTGTCTCGTATCTGGTTCCGTGAGTCGGTATGATGTCGATACGAGGGTGTTGGGTACCGACTGGATTTTGGATGGATGATGGTGTGAGCCAGCGTTTAAATGTTCATGTGGGTGGGATTCCGGAAGACTGAGTATTGAAGTTGACCGTTGTTTTTTCCACGGTATGAGCACATCAAGGAAAGGGAGGTTTTTTTTCTTCTTCTACTTCCAAAGTGAACTGTATCCGGTGGTGGATTCTATTTAAATAGGAAGTTGTCTAATTCATTTCGTCCATGGGCCAAATTATAAAGACATCATGGACATATCGTTTCCAGAGATTGGGTTTGAGTGGTGAGTTTTTTTAGGGGCCTCTGTTTTAAAATTCCTCATGTAGAGATTGGCTATTACTGGTGAAAGGGAGGATCCCATGGGCGCTCCATCTGTTTGTTTGTATATCTGACTGTTGAAGACAAAATAGGTATTTTTTAGACAATGTTCTGATAATTATACAACATGAGCTGGGAAATTCTCGTTCATTGCTATTTTATCTAGTGCTTCATCCACTGGAATACTGGGGTAAAATGAAACAACATCTAGACTTGCCAGAGTGTCATTTTCCTCCAGTTGAATGTCTCTGATAATGTTCGTAAGGTGTTTGGAGTTTTTAACATATTATATATATATATATATATATATATATATATATATATATATATATATATATATATATATATATATATATATATATACATGTTTTTTTTTAATTATCATAAAAAAATCTAGAAAAGAACTATATATATGTATATATTTGTATATATAAATTAAGCTGAACTAATAAAATTTGTACATGGTTGTATATAATATTTTATTAAAAATATACCACAAGAAGTAAATAAATAAAAAAAAACCGGTCAAGTGCAAGTCTTAAGATCCAATACGTATTTTCACGTTTTTTCTTAGTCAGTAATGTATAATAGTTAGAGCATCTTAGCTACCTAATAGCTAATAAATCAATGTAGCTCATTCTAGAATCAAGTAATAAAAGTGTAAAACAAATATTTACTATCTAAATATTTGTTTAATTATAACCAAATAAAAAAAAATGATTTTGTCTCGGTACAGGAGCGACGCGTGACTCAGTATCAGTAAAGTACTGAAAAGTATATTAAAAAAACATTCACCATATTGTCAAGGCACATACATTTTACTTAATATCAGATAAATTATCCAAAATAATGCACTCGTGATAATTATCGCCCAATCAACATTTTATAAAAACATTCCAGAATTTTTTTTAAACTTCTTTGAATAGTACGTTTCGACATCGGGTGAGGGACAGCGATTTTTGGCCATTTTAAAAAACTAATACAAAGAAAAGTGTGCCCAAGTATTACATCATATATATTTCTGAACTTCTGAATTTTTACAAACTTTCATTTGACGCTCCACTTGATTACCTGGTCAAAATTTTTTTTTCATTTCCGATTTCACCATCAAAACTAATTTCTTAAGTCAAAATTAAGTTTTCAAAACTACACAGCTTTGATTGGGCCATCGATTCCTCTTTTTGTGCCAAATTTCAACTTTATATGTCAAATAATTCCCGAGAAAATGGGGTGTGACTGACAGACAGACCCCGAAAGGATCCTGTAAGTGTTCCATATGGAACACTAAAAATCATTTTTAATAATGTTTAGCTTGACAATAAAAAATATGCCACAGGTAATATTCCTCGAGTATCACTATTTAAATAATAATTATCTTTGACTGGTTTAATATAAGGCAGTTTGAAGCACATTTGGACAAAAATATGCTTTATAAGCGAAAATAAAAATCACTCGGGAAGCACTGGCGAAAAAACAAAAAAAAACATCAATTTCCCTTGATATCAAATTCAAATTTAAATTCAAAAACTTTTTATTATTTTAGGTAAAATGTTGCAAGGTTTTCCTTGAATTCTCTCTTCTATAAATGCAATAAACTATTATAGATCAGGAGGGCGACCCGAAATTTTGACCTGTCGACTAATCGTCTGTCTAGTTGTTCATTCTATCGGGCGAGTCGAATAAAAACTTTTAATGGTGATTTGGCAGCCCCCGTGCACTGGAATGCCCACATAAGGCCCAAAATGCTACATGTAAAATGGACTGTTGTTTAACCAGAATCAAGTACCATAACATTGGTTGACACTAAAAAAGTCCAGTGCCCCAAAGAAGAGACCACACAGTGGGTAGAAAAAAAGCATTACCGTTCAAAAATCCCTATAGACATCAAATTTTATCGGATCACCATATATATATATATATATATATATATATATATATATATATATATATAAATATATATATATGTTTTTTTTCATTTATCATCATAATAAAAAAATCTAGAAAAGAACTATCGAGCCATATTTTGGAAATATATGTTTTAAATGGTCATTTTAAGCAAATACTGTGATAAAAAAATACTATTCATTTACTATTGGCCAGACATATGTATTCCTACGTATTTCTGGTCCTTGAATCCAAATATGATATCTGATTGGTTAATAAACCAAGTGAATTCGAGTAATGGTCCAAAAACGGCCTCAAAGCGGTCAAAAGTCGTAAAGTTAACAATAATAACGATACATACATATTCCGATGTATTTTTAGTCACTGAATCCAAATATGATATCTGATTTGCTCGTACACCTATTGATTTCGAATTAAGGTCCAAAAAAACGGTCTCAAAATAGTCAAAATTGGTCAAGTTAGCAATAGTAACCAGGCATACATATTTCGATGTATTTTTAGTCACTGAATCCAATTATGATATCTGATTTTCTCATACATCTATTGAATTTAGTTAGCATCCAAAAATGGGCTCAAAATGGCCAAAAGTGCATTTTATCCATCTTCATGCATTCGATTTATGGAATATTGCATTTTTCAACTTGGGATACTTAGTTAACGTGAGCTCCCTTACCTCCAATGACTCTGGGTGCTTGGTAATCGTGAATCCTCTTGCCTCTTACAGACTTGAATAACATAAGTCCCCTTACCTCTCATGCCAGGGGAAATACCGATTCAGCGAGGAGTCAGGCAAGATTGCGTACTGTCACCTGTATTATTTAACTTATATTCCCAAATCATCTTCAAGAAAACATTATGGGAATGAAGTGAACGAATCAGTTGTTGTGCTAAACACTATTCGCTTTGTCGATGATACCATAATCTTAGCAGAAACATTGGAGTGCTTTTCAGTATATATCACCACTACACCAAACACTTTATTTTTGCACTAGACGCGCGTTTCGCTAACCCTGTTAGCTTCATCAGGAGCGATAACTGACTAAAGCTAAACTACAAATCTACCCTATTTATACTGAGCCTAACCCTTGAATTACTCAGGTGGAACTAATGAGATAGGCAAGGGTATTTAATAAGGTAGGCCTCACCTTAGTCTATAAGTCATCAGACAATCTGAGGAATATCTCAAAGATAAGATTCCTAATTATGAGAAAAGTGGAATTTATGAAATTAGTTGTAATGATTGCGACAAAAAGTATGTTGGGCAAACTAAAAGGTCAATTAAAACACGATTTAAAAGAACATTGTAAGGTGTGAACTTACCCGCTTTTTGAGGCGTCATTTTTAATTGCGCCCCACTTTAATTTCTGATAATGAATCGAGTGAACCCTGACTTTAAAAGAACTAAAGATATTAAACACACACTAGCTCAGTTTTCTTTGGTAGAGAGATATGGGTAAGAGATAATTTTTGTACGTCTTTTTGGATTTATTTTCTATTTTTAAAAAGCTTTAGCTGTACGATTTCTTTTTGGGCACCATTCATTTTAAAAATAGAAAGGATCTAACTTCAGCTAAAAAAATGAAAAAATACTGAAGGGTTTTATGGTTATTAAATAAAAAGTTAGTTTAGTACAGCCGTCCTTATCCTGAAAAAGAAAGATAGGTATTCAGTGAGACACTAGCTTTAATCAACAAAAAGAAAATTTATTCATGTTTTTTAAAAAAATAAAAAGTTCTAACCTTTGCAGTTCTACAAAAAGATTCTAGCCTAACTAGTAGTTATTACATTTAAATTCTGAACTATGACAACCCCCGAAGACGAAAAATAGTGCTTTTTCACTTCACTTTTTAGTCAGTTTTAAATTACTGTTAAGGCACTACTCAGGGATGGTCTATTGAAGTATGCTTTGGTAACTTACTGTTCTTATTCCTGCTTTGATGGAATACGACCGATTTCACACTTTTCTAGCAAACACTTAGAGAGCCCACTACGGCTTTTCGTTAAGAAACTGGCGCTTTACTTAGCTCGCATGATGGTTGTTATGAGCTTTTTTTTTGCAGCTCAGTCGAAGGAAGCCTACTCGGCGGCTGGATGGAAATTCGCCCTACTCGGCGGCTGGATGGAAATTAGCCCAGCTAGTCGTTTCTTTTCATTTCTTTCTTTTTCTCGGACCCTCAAATAAACCATGCAAACTCTCTGCGGTAATATGGCGACGCCGGAACCAAAACTGCGGATACACACATTTCACCAATCGCGGCGTAGCGGTAGATTCGGTCAGGAACCCGCACTGCACAGTATATACCGAACGTCTTGGAATCTCTGTTTAATATACCGTTCGATACAAAAATGAAAATAAGTACAATTTGAAGTGAAAAAAATCAGTAACATTACATGATCTTAAAATCTAGGCAAAAATGAATGTTACATTTACCCCCTTCCAAAAAGAAATAGACTACACTAGTCTATTAAACTTAGGCTACTTATGAAAAGGTACAAAGTGGTACACTATCACTTAATACTAAGGTCAGAACTTAAAACAAAAGTACAAACTTCGGACCTTACTACTAGACTTAACTTAATTAAGCACTAATATTAAGTACAATGGAAACCAAATGAAAATCTTTGCAAGTACACAAGAATCTTATAACTAGACTTAACTTAATTAAGCACTAAGGTTAAGTACATCAAAAAGTAAATAAAAATCCTTGCATGAACATAAGAAATACCTGTTCAAAGTAACAATCGCGGCCTTCTTATATAAAAGAATCAGCTCTGTTATTGTTACCAAAACAAAAAAAAATTTAACTTTGTCTAGACTCTTGTCTAAATCAAAAAAGTGAACTGAAATAAAATATGAACACCCCCCTTAAAATATTTTAAGGATTGTCTGAAAATTTTCTGTCAGCAAAAGAAATTTAGAAAAATTCTTAAATAAAGAAAAATAAAAAACTGATTCTAGTGCAAACACTTACACTAAAAAGAAAAAGTCTTGTCAGACCATTTCGCACAAAGCCAAAAAAAAAAAAATATCTGGATAAATATCCAGACAAACGCTCGGGAAAAATCGCCCTCAATGCTCTAGCTCATCACTAAGAGAACATTCTAAATCTAGTATCACTACTAGTCGCACTCGGAAAATAATCGCACTCTATCGCGCAATGTCGACGTCCTAAGACATCTAGACATGCTAAAATCGCTAGGGAAAACTCTACATCGCGCAATGTCGACGTCCTGAGACATCCAGACATGCAAAAATCGCCAGGGAACACGTCAGCTTATCGCCAACTAAACACTCTGGTATATCGCCAGAAAAAAAACCTCGGCTCCTCGCCAAGAAAACATTCTGGTATATCGCCAGAAAAAACCTCGGCTCCTCGCCAAGAAAACACTCTGTAAATAGTCCTCGACTACACAAAGTCTGCGTTCTAAAAGAACAAACCCGCCATTAACATAGTGAGCAGCTATAAAAGCTAACAAAATCACTATAGGCACAGTGAATAGCTACAAAAGCTAAAATTCACTCTAAAACACAGTGAATAGCTATAAAAGCTAAAATTCACCAAACTGAATGATCCTGCTTCAAAAAGCAATGTTCACAAAGAACAGAATGGTTAGTCCACGCGCAACTAACATTCAAGGAAACATTCCTAACATAACTATGTGAGACAGCAAGTCTCGAAATAGGACCTCCCTAAAGTCATAATCCTATATATGGGAGTCCATAAACAAAACGACTCAAAATCACACATTTTGAGCACATGCCCTCAGGCAACCAACATACACCGAAATATATACAGAAATATGTACAGAAATATATACAGGAGTTCAAATCCCAAACTCTTGGTTATGATAACTCCATACTGAGCTTGGTGAAAGCTCTTAGCAAAAGCTAATCAAATCTTCGGCACATCGCACCAAAGTGACAAATCTGCCTAGAAACATGAGCCGGAAAAAAACGCCCTCCGTCATTCTTCAGGGTGGCTACACAGAGATATAAAACTTAACCAGCATTGCGCTTCTCCAAGTTGCATGAAGAACCCTCGTGTACTGGTCTCGCCCTAGAACAACAACGAAAAGAATTTAATCCATCCCACATAACAGGAGACAAAACACCTCACCACGATATACTGAAAGGTGGAGACAATAAAATACGGAAATGGTGACCTGGAGTCCACCAACAAAAGGGAGTAGATTATAGCATCCACTAAACTAAAACAGTGTCTACCACACCACCATAAGTCGAAAAAATTTATTTAATCAATAGGGTGTTCCGAAACACACTACTGCCAACAGCCTGTCACCACTAATAGGCTAATTGGAGCTGAGGTCGACTACAGTAGCTAGGCTCTCCCTTGGTTCAAATAGAAATAACCATTGGGTAACAAAACCCCTAAAGGTCCCAAAGGTCAAACGTTCACCCCCCATAGACTACCCTTCCAATCAGTCTGTTCCTCAGGAAGACTAACTTCCTGCCAAACGTCGTAACGGCATCTGTTAGCACCCGGTGCATCACAGCCTGTAAAAACAAATAACTCATGGGATACAACCTAAAAGGTTTACAAGGTTGATTTAACCAAGCTTCTAACGAAATTTTAAAAAACGAAAATGAGCTTAAAAAGCTACATGAAGCAAAAATTTCTCAAATTTTTGGTGGCGACGCAACAAAACTTTTGAAGACGACAAGAGCTTTTCCAGCTTAATCAGAAACAAGAAGAAAACATCGTCGACAGCTAAAATATTCGATCATGGTGTTAATCGTCTTCCTAGACAAATAGCCTCTAGAAGAAACTGCTACAGGTATCAGGCATAAACCGTTTTCTGTCAGCCCAAACTTCTAGATTATCTGGTGAAAATCTAAAAATTCGGTTAGGAATCTTCCTTCACTGCGCTTAGCCTCTCTTGACAAGGTTCTCATCTCGGTATCAGATTTTGATCATTTCTTTGTGAAACGACTGTCTTACTCTGCTCTCATCTCTTGTAAATGATCAGCCTTTAGTTCTCCTGCAGGACTTCAATTTCCTATCAATCTGATAGTAGACCGAAAAAAACTCAACATAC
>JAHKBH010003043.1:0-5000 GCA_019049505.1 Pachyrhynchus sulphureomaculatus
ATAATATATATATATATATATATATATATATATATATATATATACATATATATATATATATATATATATATATATATATATATATATATATATATATATATATATATATATATATATATATATATATATATAATACATATATATATATATATATATATATATATATATATATATATATATATATATATATTTAAATATGAAATTAATTGGGGAACTCCGCAAAGGGCACAACAGGTGTTCACACAATGTTCATTTAGTCAATATTTCGGTCCTAGGTTGGGACCTTCATCAGGGCACAAACTGAAAAAGAGAACGAAGCGCCAATTGAAGTAATTTTAAAATTACAAATTTCTCGTTACTCTATTTGCCCTTTATTCCTGGACTCACCAAAAAGTTGGTTCATATTTGCGTGCTATTCCTAATAACAAAATTGCTAAATATTATTTCTTCAAGAACAGAGTAAGTTGAAGGCTTTTTTTACCCGTGCTCACCATGTCAGACATAGTTTACCTAATCCCCTGTCGTGATTGTCCCTCAGTCTATATTGGGCAGACTTTACAATCTCTCAATCATCGTACTGCATTGAATAAAAGTGATACCAAGTGCCATCCACAGAGGTGTGCATTGGCAAGCCACTTCGTTGATAATGGACAACCTAAAATTCTCCATTTCTCAAAACATCTTTCAGAGAGAGAATTTATTGAAATGTGCTACATTAATGAAAATCCCAACAACATTAATAAAAGAATGGACCTTGATGGCTTGAGCAACATATATAGCTTTCTCCTTTCATATGATTTGTCACCTCAACACGATACCGGGTTGTCATTTGTTTCGTAGTACTTTCCTTTTGCATCTCTTTTTGGTCTCTACCTTCATCAATTAATGGTCCCTTCCCGCCACTTTACTTATTACCGGTTGGTTATCCATCATCTGGTCCCCCCTATTTTTTTTGGTTTTCTTTTTCTCTATTCTAAATTGCAGTTCGTTATACCATCTTAATTTTCATACCGGACTTAAGCGTGTTCCATTTGTACTCTTTCCACTTTACTTATTTTTTCAATTTGATGACATATATTTATATTTTGTACTAAAACCGGTCCTGTCCTGGTTGTTTTTAATGGGCTTTTGCCCTGTAGGTTAATTGATCCCTCGCTTCTGTCAGATGGCTGTTTTCTGTCAGCGTTGTGTCAAATATGTCATACAAATTGCCGGTCACGGGTGGTTAATTAAAATTGAATTAATTTGAATTGATTTTGGCATCCAAAGTTTATAATGGCATCCTTTTTGTAAATGCCTTTTTACCGAATTGAAATGTTAGTGTGTAGTGACACATTTAGTTAATTGTTTCTCGCATTTGTGTCATTCGGGTTTATGCCCATTTTTGTTAGTTTAATATCACACCCCTCATGTGAGTGATTTTTGTTTTTTATTATTACATACTTTTTACAACAATTTATTAAAAGAAAATAATTAATATTCTTGTTTACATGCACTTACTACTTCAATTGTCGCTTCGTTCTCTATTTCAGTTTGTGCCCTCACCTAGGACCGAAATATTGGCTAAATGAACATTGTGTGAACACCTTTTGTGCCCTTTGCCGAATTCCCCAATTAATTTCATATTTAAGAATTTTGTTAGATACGGCAACTTTTGCTTTCTTTCTTTATTTGTGATATATATATATATATATATATATATATATATATATATATATATATATATATGTACATACATATATATATATATATATATATATATATATATATATATATATACATATATATATATATATATATATATATATATATATATATATATATATATATATATATATATGTATATATATATATATATATATATATATATATATATATATATATATATATATATATATATATATATATATATATGTTCTAGTTTGTTGATCCCTTCCGAATAATAGGATTTGTCCAAGTCTGCAAAATATCCATTAGTGTCTGCAATCACCTCCTCGTTTGAATAAAATCTTGGTCCCGCCAGCCATTTCTTCAAATTGGGGAACAAATAGTAGTCCGAGGGAGCCAAGTCTGGAGAATAGGGGGGATGTGAAACGAGTTGGAATCCTATTTCCATTAATTTTGCGACCACAACTGCTGAGGTGTGTGCTGGTGCGTTGTCGTGATGGAAAAGGACTTTCTTGTGGGCCAATCGCGGGCGTTTTTCTTGCAGCTCGGTTTTCAAACGGTCCAATAACGATGAATAATATTCACCTGTAATAGTTTTACCCTTTTCCAGATAGTCGATGAGGATTATCCCTTGCGAATCCCAAAAGACAGTCGCCATAACCTTTCCGGCCGAAGGAACGGTCTTCGCCTTTTTTTGGTGCAGATTCCCCCTTGGTAAACCCATTGTTTAGATTGTTGTTTGATCTCAGGAGTATAGTAATGTATCCATGTTTCATCCACAGAGACGAAATAACGCTTAAAGTCCTCCGGATTCTTCTAGAACAGCTGCAAACCATCCTTGCAACACTTCACACAATTCCGTTTTTGGTCAAGCGTGAGCAATCGCGGCACCCATCTTGCGGATAGCTTTCTCATTTTTTTTTTTTTTTTTTTTTTTTATGGGTCTAGCACACGTGCTACAGGGAAGTCCCTAAAGCGCTACAGGAGCGACACGTGTGCGGAGAAGAAAGCGATTCACGTTGTTCTTGAATCGCTGTAGATTATACTCGATGGGAAACACAGTCCTGGGTAAACCATTCCAAAGGTATGATGTTCTCCATATAAAAGACTGCTTGAAAAGCGTTGTACGAGGAGTAACAAGCTGAACCTCATACGGATGTGAAGCATTAGCGCGACGCGTACCTCTAATATGCACCGCTCTGGGAGGAATTAAACGGGCCACATCCTTCGAACACTTTCCATGAAAGTACTTGTAGAATAGGCTCAAGTCGCCAACCGTTCTTCGATGTTCCAGCGAATCAAGGCCGTCGGTCATTTCCGGGTGTCCAATCAGACGAACAGCTCTTCTCTGGATAGAATCCAACAAATGCAGTGTATGTTTGGGAGCGGAGCTCCAAACATGGGAGCAGTATTCCATAGTTGGTCGAATTTGAGCTTTGTAAAGAATTAACAGTTGTTGTGGAGTGTAAAGCTTTCTGGTTCGAAACAATATTCCCAACTTTTGAGAAGCTCTTCTTGCTATGCCTGCAACATGTTCATGCCAGGACATATTTGCTCCCAAATTAACGCCTAACAGATTGAGTGACGATGTTAGAGAGATGGAGCGCCCCGACATAACTATGTCGGGTTCTGCAACGTTAACTTTTTTTAGAAAAAAAACTGCCGCCTGGTTTTTGTAGCGTTAAATTCCACTTGGTTACTGTCACCCCAAGATAGAATTTCTTCCAGGTCTTTGTTAAGTTGAATGACTTCCTGCTGTCTGCGGATATTCGTCTGAGTAGTCGATGTCCGAGCGTTCAAAGTGAATGAAGAGATAAGTGTACTGTCATCTGCAAAGCTGTAGATTGGATTCTCGGTCGGATCGTTAATATAAATGAGGAAGAGAGTAGGAGACAGTATGGAACCTTGGGGCACACCGGCGTTGATAGTGAAGGTGTTAGAAAGAAATCCGTCAACTGCCACTCGTAAAGAAACGCTCTCTGAGGAAACATGAGAGCCACAAACAGAACTTTTCAGACATACCATAAGAACGTAGCTTAGCCAACAGCCCATCGTGCCAAACACGGTCAAATGCCTTGGATATGTCAAGAGCAACCGCTCGAGATTCTCCAAAGTGTTCAATTGCGTTGTTCCAAACATGTGTTACATAAGTCAGAAGATCTCCTGTTGATCTATTTTTACGAAAGCCATATTGGTGATCACTAATAATGTTGAATCCTTCAAGATATTTTAGAAGATGCTGATTGATAGCCTTTTCCATGACTTTCGATATTATTGAGAGTAGTGCGATTGGTCGGTAGTTATTTGGCAAGGTCTTCTTGCCTTTTTTAGGTATCGGCTGAACTGTGGCACATTTCCAGCAGGAAGGAAATATTCCCTTTCTGTAGGATAGGTTGAAAAGTCTACAGAAAACTGGTGTTAGTTCCCTCGCACAGTTCTTGAGAACTATGGCAGGTATTCCGTCAGCGCCTGAAGCCTTTTTGGTGTCTAGGTTCATCAAAATACGTTTTATGATACGGTGTCTGAAGACAATATCGGGCATCCTTGACTGCACTATGGGAATAGTAGGTGGTGTTTTTCCTTGGAAATCGACAGTAGAATGTGAAGCAAAGAGTTCAGCCAACAAGTTCGCTTTCTCAACAGGTGTCGTTGCAATAGAATTATCTGGCCGTGTGAGTGGTGGTATGGTGGATTTGGTGAAATTTTGACTAACTGCCTTAGCGACTGACCAAAAGAACCTGGAATTGCCGGGACAAGCGAGAAGTTTGTTTCTAATCCGTTGATTGTGTACCTCCTTGGTTTCGTCGATAATTTCTTTGCATCTGTTCCTGGCACGAACAAAGATGTTACGATTTATGGTGTTAGGATCTTCACGCCACTGTCGGTATGCAAGATGTTTAGAAGCAACAGCTTCTTTGCATTTTAGGTCAAACCAAGGCTTGCCGTTGGAAGGGCATTTCTTCGAAAAAGGGATGTAAGCCTCCATACCGGCCAAAATAACATCGGAAACCTCCCTGGCGCAGTCAGATGGGTCGTCGGATCGAAAACAAACGTCCAACCAAGGGAAAGTTCGAAAATATTCCATGAGATCTTCCCATTTAGCAGATTTGTAGTGCCAAATCTTGCGCGGTTTGGGCGCCTCTCCGTCACTGATTGGTAGAATACTCGATGTCGAAAGTAGTTTTATGGTCGGAAGAACCTAACGGTGGATTTACGCTGACCGTGTAAATCTCCGGATTGGTGGTTAAAAACAGATCAAGAAGACTGGCGAACTCTCCGTCTCGATCAGGGATCCGTGTTGGTTCATCAATAAGCTGAGTCAAGCCACAACT